>OZ001264.1:37500-59116 GCA_963924015.1 Macrophya annulata | reverse complement strand
TTCTTGAAAACACCCAGATGATCGATTACACCGAAGAACGGATGCGTAAAAAATATCTTTTTCACATGCCCTTGTCCCAATTATAATGACCACATGTGGACATTGATTATAGAGGACTTAGGGCATGCGAAAATAGAATTTCTGTAGATTTGTTCGCCAGCTAATGATATACGGTACAATTGCGAAATGTTCCGGAGCTAAATATTGTTGAAGTCCCGTCTGTCACTTACCTAGATACAGTATATGTTACACATACCTATATACTATACGTATATGTATAGTAGGATTTTGGACACGAAGGTCAGTTACTGTTGTATAACTATGAGATCGAGAATCATCAATCTCATACAATATACGTTAAGTTGAGTATTTAATTTTGAAAGAATTTTGAAATTCTTGTTACAGACTCAGTCATTATTTCGAAATACTTTCAAAATTAAATACCTGGCCACTTTCTGATGAAACACAGCATTAATCCCTTCGTGCGGCTTTGGAGAAACTACGAATCGCGATTTCGAGGTGATCAGCGTGTACTAAGACCCAAAATAATAATCATAGTCATTTGTCACAATAGCCGCGGGTTTCCCCCTGTTTCATTTCTAGATAATATATGTATATATGTATGTATAGTGTGCACAATCTGGGCGTGTGTTATGGTTACAGATGTAGAAGGTTGCAAGCTTTCAACCCAATTATTAGCGAAAACTGATAATGTACTGCATTGCAGGCATGCTAAATAATTTAAACAAGCAGGCTTTCAGGGTGGTAAGTCGGAGGCGATTAAATTATGATATTAAGAAGCCTCAACTAATCTTACCATATTCATTTTTCGGTTGGAGATAGTTGCCGCTACTTGGCCCACTGAAACGTACGACAATCAACAGAACATGGAACGGTAATAAATAATTCGTAACGTACTATTGCATTAGGAAATTATGATGATGACTATCGTCGCGAGTTCAAGAAAGCAAGACACTTTCCGCATGTACATAGATACACACCTACATACATGCATATACTAATGACTGAAGCAGCAACATGTTGCTCTTACGTATATCGGATATTAAAAATGATACGTCCGTATACGTATGCAGGTTGACGAACATTATTTTGATGTGCTTTCGGTCTGTCAGATAATTATGCGGTGACTGCACGAATTGATTTCTAGTTTTTCCGTTTTGTAAAGGGAGAAGAAGACAAAAAGAGAAAAGAAACCTGTGAAAATAGACAAATGTGTCGAAACGGGGTGAAAGATTCACCGTATATCATATGTAGCTACTCTCGCGTTAGCGTACAATTAAATTATTCGCGCGGTATAATAATAAATGTGTTGATGATGTGCGGATACGTACCCTTATCTTTACTCAATATGTATTGTTAGATCCTGCGACCGAAAACTAACGCGCATCGTGGTGCATTTTTTTGTTTAGTTTTCCGTCCGTCTGTCCGTCCGTCCGTTCATCTATCTACCTGTCTGTCTTTCTTTCTTTCTTTCTTTCTCTCCATCTTGTCCTCTATCTAAAATACTATGGTATAGTAATGATAGGGCAGCTGTTCGACTCAACTTACTCTATGACTTTGTAAGCGTTTTGGTAGTTCAGGTTGTGTATGCCCGGGGAATTTCCAAAGACCGTCAGTGGTCGTAGGGGGATATTTTCTTCAGCACGTATATGCCTCGTGTCCATTCCCATTTGATTCATGGCGCCGTCACTGAGACCGCTGGCAGGTATAGAAATATTAAAATTACATACGTATTACATACATATTATTTGTTGGAAACATGAAATCAGTGTAGGGATCAGTGTAGGATGGATGGCCGTATAGGAATATAGTATTATACCTTATGTATATGTGTATCAGGCCGAAAGTATAACAGATCTATGTATTTATTGTATATATATATATATATATATATAAAGGTTTCGATTTACCCGGCAATATTTGGTACAACTTGATGGGACCTCGCTGTTATTTGAGTCTGGTTGTCGTTGAAGCCCCTCTTCGTCGACGCGTATGGCAAAAAGTCGATGGAATTAGTCGGCGAGACCTGAAGATATGTGAGAGTGAATATTCATCAGTTAACGTATATTGTCACAATTCCGATGCAAGGATATGAGAATGTAAACCGGCATGCGGGGTACCCTAAAATTACCGCACAAAATTCATTTACAAGTTTGATTCCTTGTTTTGGAACAGTAAGCAGAATTTTGATAAGCGAAAGCGTTAGGGGGGTGCGATTATAGTTGTTTTCAAATGGGAAATGTTGAAATTATACATATAACTATTCGAATGATAAGAATGGAATTGCGGTCTTTCTGCTATACCTATCATTCTGCTAGGCTATGGATATAGATACGCGTGCAATATGCGTGTATGCAATACGTTTCGTTACCTTTGTGGCGGCAGAATTGATTTTTAACGATTTTGCTCTATGAAAACCGTGATGACCCCTGCGCATGCTGGACCACACGCTACCGAACAACGAGTGATTTCTCTGGAAAAATTAACAAATACATTTGATGGTATCTCTATGCATATATGTATGTATGTATGTATGTATGTACATTGTACAAGTTATTGGCGCGTTGGTCGAAATCTATTGTTGTAGAGCACGTACGGTATCCAACCTCTTTAAATAGGCACCAAGCTTCGAGCATGTTATGGGTTATGTTATAGGTATTATACTGACCCTGTGTGTCGGTTCCGGATTATCATCCAACAACTCCTCCAAGTTACCAGAGATCGCTCTCTTCAGTTCCGGGCCAGCTTCGTGAAGGGTTCGGAGACCGGCCTGTAGGAACAATTCGTCATAGATTTATGGATACCATTTCAGTGGGATAGTATACTATATGCATACAATTATGTTACAAGAAAATCAGCTGCGCGTATCCAATTATCCGTGTATCGTTCACTGACCTGTAGCGTAACCGTGTTGTGACAATCCTTGTCTCCTTCCTTCATCTCTTGTTCCTTTCGCTTTTTGAATCGTCGAAAGTAGTCTTGAATGAGAAAGGTGGCGTAAAACTTACCAACGGTTACTTCGTCGTCGACTGAAAAATTAATAGAAAAATTTCAACCAGTTAATAGTCACTACGATAAATCTACGTCACTCGTATACATATCTATAGATAGGTAGGTATGTATATAAAATATATATATATATATATATATATATATATATATATATATATATATATATATATATATATATATATATATATATATATATATATATATATATATATATATATATATATATATATATATATATATATATATATATATATATATATATGCAAACTTGGAAAGCTTAGATGAGATCTAGTTCCGTTTTGCCTTTTGCTCGGGGCGGCGGATCGTTTTTGTTATACTTATGTATACATCGTGATCAGGATCACTATAATGCACTGTAATCATAACTGCGATGGGGGTGGGCATTAAACGAAACGCAAACGAGGATAGTAATTGTACCCTACCTCCGGGGGGTGGTACGACTTGATCCAGTAGTTTCGGACTGGTCCGTTTCCAAATCTTTTTTATCACAGCTCTGAGCTCCGAGTTCGCATCGTCGATGTTACCTTCAGTTTTTATTCTGAGTGACGTTCGCACTACTGCGAATAACGTTGCGTTGAACAATACCGTGCCGTCGCTGTTCAGGGGCATGTTCATTGAGACCAATCGCTAGAAAATAGTTAGGGACAGCGATCAATACTATAATATGTGATGGCGGATTGCAGTACACTATAGGAAGGTAGATACGAGTGCACATGTCATTGGCTTATTCGTCATGACCTCTCACCTTGCAGGCCACTCTGTGGGGGCAAAGTTTACCAAATCCCAACGGCGGTGATATTTTACGTAACAGAGTTACCACGTCGAGGTGCTTTATACGACCCTTGGCGTCCGGGTCGTACTCAGACCAAAGTCTGATGAACTCGTCGAGATGATGGGGACCGAGGATGGACCAGTCTCTTGTCAAGTAATCGAAATTGTCCATTATAACAGCTACGAACAAGTTGATGATCTGCAACAAAGATGTTAAGTTGGTAATAGGAGGGTCAATCTGTTACACTCGCATAGCCTGCGTCTGTATGCGTGCATCTGGGTATGTATGCATCTACATACATACACTTGTATATTTATACATACATATAGATAGGAGTCGTGTATACAGAGTGAGTTTTCTGCAGGCTATCATGGGGGAGGGACCTAATATGGCAAATTATGTGCGATCATTGGATGTAGGCAAGTGTTGACAGTTCATACTTTATCATATTGGGCCTCACTCTCAGAAATAGCCTGACACAGACTCACCCTGTTGGTATGTTACTCACAAGGAAGGAACAGAGTACATAGAAGGAGATGAAGTACGGGTACGCTATGTTCGACCCGCAAGTAGTCGCGTTTTGCAGCCTGAAGTCATCGCTCCGGGTATCGCACTTTACCACGAACGGATTCGCCGTACAGTCCAGCATAATTTCTTGCCAACCCTCACCTGTAACCGAGCAAGTAGTCACATAAGTAGTAAACCTTGATGCGGATCACACTTGGTTGTGACTACATATTCATGTAAACGGTACACCTTTTATACAAACATATATGTATGGTTACATACCTGTGCGTATATAGGTATGTGTAATATAATATCTTCGTTGTGAGTTTACCTGTGGCTGATCTGAACAGGACCAAAACGGATTGCGGAAACGTCTGGAAATTGTTGTTGCGATGTATAGCCTTTTCGGGGTCGAGGGCAATTTTACCGAATATCTATAATGTTTTATTTGTATTTACGAATTACGTTTGCTCACTTCTTAAATCAACCGCGCAATTCAATTACAATTATAATGAAGAAAGATTACCTGCATCCCAATGACGGCGTATATGAAGAAGAGCATGACGATCAACAAGGCGACGTACGGCAGTGCCTGAAAGGATTTGATGAATGTCCATAGTAAAGTTCTGATCCCCTCACCTCTGCTCAAGAGTTTCACCAGTCGCATCACGCGAAAGAGCCGAAAGAAGTTTATGGAGATGAAGCCAGTGCCGCCGGGCTGAAAAACCGGATTCCCATACATATTACGGTTGAATTACACAACGTGTCGGTTACACGAGTTATATACATGATATATGTATAGAATTAGAATATTTCTTGTTGCACATTTCCCGGAGGGGTTGTTTATTTTTTTTTTGGTTTCCTTTTTTTCGGAAGAGGATGAGAAGTAATAACGACACGCGCGTACAGGATTGAACTCCTAGGTGTGCGGGGTCTTATGCAGATATGTAGGTATACCCACGCTAACTTCCGAGTAGACGATGTCTATGAAGCTTCCCAGGACGATGATGAAGTCGAATACGTTCCAAGCGTCCCCGAAGTAATTCTAAAATATCAATCACACCCACTGATTACACACATGTAGCGATGTCTGCTTATACACATAGTTATTATCGTCAGCTATGTCAGTTGTTGCGTGATAATTGTGTGTAATAGAGGTATGAGCATATGATTATAATTAGTGATGATTTTGTAACGTTGATTATCACCTTGAATCTAAATGCTGCAAGTTTGAACACGAATTCGAGGGCGAATACCGCCGTGAATACCATGTTGAGTACGTCCAGGGCTTCGGTATAAAATTCCGGTTGCTCGTAGAACTTCATCGCCAGGGTAACCGTGTTTATCATGATCAGGGTGAATATAGTGTATTCGAACGGCTGCGACGTAACGAACCACCACACCTTGTATTGTATGCGATGCTTGGGAATGTACCGCCTCACCGGCTTCGCTTTCAGAGCGAATTCTATGCAGTTGCGCTGTGGTAACGAAAATATGACATTGGCCAGGTATACAAGGTATGTATACGTATCGGTAATGTAGGTATGAATCTCGTATGTGTGCAGTGCGTGTAATATCAATACGTGTATTGCGTATATCATATGCCGAGTGCCGGCCCTGCCACCGTATACACATATTTGTGTATCATAGTAATTCATCCGCATGCCATGCAATTACCTAGGGTCTCCTCTCACCTGATTCTTGTCCAGTTCGCAATTCTTGTACTCTTGCTCGCCCTCGTTTTGAAACGTAACAATAACGAAACCCACAAATATATTGACCATGAAGAAGGCAATAATGATAATGTAGATGATGTAGTAGGCGGCGACGATTGGTCGAAAGTTGTGGATGGGTCCGTAGTCTTCCTTGTTCGAATCAATCGACGTGTGAAGCAGGCTGTGAGGAATGAACATACGTATATGTATGTACGATAGATGTTAATAATATGTAATAACAGGTATATCGTATGCATATGTATTACATGGAATACTAATTGCAGGGACCGGAATATAATAAAAACATAATTATATGATACACGTGTAGCAAATTTATTCTTACTTGGGCCAGCCCTCAAACGTCGACACCGTGAACAATGTTAGCATAGCTTTGGCGACGTCGTCGAAATGAAATTTGTACTTATCCCAATTTCGATCGGTAACCGACGGTTTTCCCATATTACCGTCCTCGTATTTCAGATACGTGCCCCTGGAAAAATATTGCTCTTCAAATCTCCGCCGCACATCTTCCCATTATACTCGTATTTTAACTGTGCGGATATATGCCGAGTGCATCTACACTGCCTCCCAAAAAGTCTGAACGTCAGATTTTACATAGCGTTTGCCAGCGCGTTCGACTTAATGGAAATTGAGAATTTTATACAGGACGCGTTATAATAGGTAGTGCAGTATAAAGTCTCCGACGTTTTTCTATCCACGTATGGTGCGGCAGAATTCGGAGAGTAGGTACGTTCTGTCGCACGTGATTTCGAACTTTTTGTCGGCAGTGTGATGAAAGCATTCTCAACGAAAGGTAAAATTATAATAGGTATATATGTGTATACGCACTGACAATCCAGCTCCGTCATTTTCGAGGGATCGTTGCAAAAGAAAAATTTCCCCTATACAGACCAGAGAATAATATTTTGTTAGCGAGACCCAGTAATATGATAATGATAATTGAACAACAATTTCACACAAATCACTCTCACAGCTTCATAATGTAGTATGCATATGGTGCGATTAGAGAACAAAGATGAATTAGTTAAGTACATCATACAAAGAGAAATGAACATCGAACGAAATTCAAAAATAAAAACATTCCCTGATTATACACTTGTACACGTAGGTATACATGTACACAATATGTATGTATACATACATAGATACATACGTACATACATACATACGTACACACACACATACGCATATTCATACATACATGCATACGTTATACACGGAGGGGAGAATACGGTTAAGGCTCTTATATTTGTATAGTAGTAGCATAGATCATTATACATACATAATATATACCTATAAGTAGTATAGCTTGGATGTAACGCGCCATGGAAAATTTCACTATAATCTTCTCCCCGTGTACGTATCCTATACATCATAATATTTGTGTAGGATCTTTTCCTATGTAACCATGAATCTTACACTCATAGATGCGCGATACATCCGAACTATTTGAACCATATTTTTCTCTCCGTGTAGGTAGGTACGTGGTATATATGTATACCTACATATATTTTAACCCGGCGTCGGCGTTGTATAATTTTTCATTCAATTTTCAAACACGATTCTAGCTGTCGTATTTTTACCAAGCATTAGAATTAATGGGACACGGATTAAGAGTTTATTGACGGAAGTAAGAAAGTACAAGTAGTAGATCTATAATAACGAGTGAAACGATGCATTTTTTTATTAAAAATAGATTGGAAAAGTGGTGAAGGAAAATTTAACACCCAATATATGGTTCAGGTGAAAACGTTGGAGAATGAATGAATAAATAAATAAATAAATAAATAAATAAATAAAATTGCGAGTATAACACGCACGCTGTAAAGGCATCCGAGGGGTTTGAAATCGAGGAACTTTATACACAAAGCGAAGATTGTATCTTATAATATGTATACATGCGTATAAACAAGCGCGGCGCCAGGGTTAATTGAGAATTCGGTATAATAATATGGCTGTACGTAAGATATGTATTATACGTATGTATACATACGTATACACGACATACATATATAGATGATTAAATGAATAACTATAAAACGTGTTCAATAATTATGCTAGTATACTGAGTCTGCAACAGCAATTGTCCATACACCTCTATATGCGCGGGGACCTCGGATTCCATAATTGCTTGCAAGTATCATAAAACTTAAAGGCGCGCGCTAATTATTACATTATACACGTGAAATATTATTTAATATATAATATGCGTATACTCGACTGCACGTGTATACACATACATACATACATACATGTACAGATCCCTGGCTACGGCTAATAATTATTCATGGCAAGACGGACGGTCGTTGTCGTAAACATAATACGGAAACCAGGCAGGTATGTGCTTAATGTATGTGTAGTTGAATGAATCCAAGAAGAGATTAACCTGACCTCCGTTAACGTGAAAAATTACAATTTTCCCTATCTGATGCACATATTGGATGTACCTATAGCAGTGTGAGTGATCGACACGAATTGAACTCTCTACCATATAACGAACTACAATTATACTTTCGACCCGGTCGCGATCTCATGTCCAAATTTCTCACTGCAGACGCGCTTTTGCGCGGTGAAAAAACTGTAAACAAAACGAAAAAAAAAAAAAATAAATAAAAAAAATAGGTAAATAAATAATTAAATTAATATAAAAATCACCCCTATAAACGACAGATGGGGAAATTTGACTAGCTGCACACTAGAATTTCAGCAACAAACAGTAAAGGCTGTTGCTCAATGTACTAATATGTAATAATGCTTTATTTCAGCTGCAAATTTTTCCGAAATTTTTTGGAAATTTAGAAAAAATTAAATACTTATCCACTTTTTGCTGAAATACAGCATTAATTATTCACCTGAAAGGTTTCATTTCGATCGGTTGTGCGGCTTTGGATAAACTACGAATCGCGTTTTCAAGTTTTAATATACCTATATTAGTCTTTAGATCATTTACTAAAGCCCCTTAATATTTCCTCATACATTAGATAAAGGCATAACCGCACACATCTCCATAATAATATCTCCACTCGAACGACCAGCCCTGCAGGCACTGCAGTGTTATACCTATACCGAGAGGTTTTCTTGAAACTAAACAGTCGACAGCGCATGCGTCAAATAATTCAATTTCATTGCTCGGCGAGTCCGTCTTGTGACGATATTTGAGCCTGTGAGCCTGTGACAGACGCCGAAACTTGCGCCTGCGCTGTCGACTGTTTAGTTTCAAGAAAGCCTCTCGGTATATCTACATACACTGTATCGTATTCAAGTTGTATGAATACAACGTATACCATACGTATATATGTAGTACATACATACTCCATACTCCACGCATGCGTTACAGGCTTACGATTTTCATTTGAAATATTATGTATACTTGATGTATTGCCGAGGCTCGCCTAACAGCGTCCAATTACAAGAAAAATGTATCCGCATGCACTATGAATATTGAATATCTATCCATATAAATAGAAATGTAAAATGTATTATATGGGTGATTGTTATAATAAGACATATATTGTAGAGGTAATGTCGGTATACATATAGGTGGGTAGGTATAAGGCAGATGTATATGTATATAGGTGAAGCGATGGATTGTTACAGTTAATATATAATGGATGATATAAATGATACATACATATAGGTATACATAGTAGATACTGTGTCACGAAGGGAGGGTAAGGGGCTCTATGGGAGAATCGAATATTTATACATAAATTCTATAGGATCACTGAAGATTTCATGCAACGCAACTGTACTTTCTGCCTACGGCCGTATACACAGGCATGTATACGTATATTATATATATATATGCGTATATGTATAGTATAGGTATGTGCAATACACTGCTATAAGTCTACGTATTATAGGTAGGTGTGTAATCAGGTATATGTGAAAATGAGACAAGGGAGAATT
Organism: Macrophya annulata; assembly: GCA_963924015.1. Lineage (NCBI taxonomy): Eukaryota > Metazoa > Arthropoda > Insecta > Hymenoptera > Tenthredinidae > Macrophya > Macrophya annulata. The sequence continues at coordinate 49,138 of OZ001264.1, read as the reverse complement.
CGGGTTGATTCAGTGGAATTGGCCCTAGCCGCTGTACCTTATACTCCTCTGCGACCGACCTATCATTATTTGAATAAATCATGCCATTCATATATTATAGAACGGATCTAATTTTGTCTTTTGGGATCGCTTATAGTTTTTAGTAAATCAATTGAGTACTCGACTCGAATACTGGAGAAAAATAAAGAAAAATATTTCATTTGGTCCGCATCCAAACTAAATAGAATGCGTCTTTCTCCGTTTAATTTTCTCCAGTTTTCGAGACGAACGCATCTCATGTATGTTACCTACTATGTGGAACCCGAGCGATCTCCAAAAAGACAATTCAACCCGTTATACAAATTGGAAATGACGTGATTTATTGAAATGTGTCGGACGAAGAGGAGTACGGCATGGCCTTGATTCACTGTCCCCTGGCGCTGCACCAGGTTCACAGCTGCACTGTCTATTGGGGAAGGCGACTGGAAAACTTATAGTTATACACTGTGCATAATATCGGGCGCCGGAGGCGGTGTAGTGGTCACATCTCGAGTTCCGAACTGATTTATAATTTTCAATGTCGGTATAAGGTCCCATGTCTTGCGTGCTGTCGAAAATAAATATAAAAAGTAAGTATGATCGTTTCACTCTATATGGAGGTAAAAATTTTTGACTAAACTGGCCGATGGATTAATAAAGACGCCGCCGCAGTCCCGAACATTATGCTTATATCGTCGCCATCCCCAATTCTGATCTCGATGTAGGGGAACGTGGGGCAAAATGAGACACCATATTTTTCACAGCATATCCGGGCCAATTTTTTTTTTTTATTTTTTATTTTTTTTTTTGTGTTCGAAAATGCTTATAGTTACGGTTTGTAGAAGAGGATGGGGCAAGTTGATCAGCCCGGGCAATGTGGCCATTTGACAAATTCTAGTAGAAAAAGAAATTTGTTTTTTCAAGCGTTTGTTAGCTGGAAAATATTTTATTGAAAACTGTAAGGAAACCGACTTGAAGGTAAGATAGGCAACTAATGAAAATGTAGTGGAAAAAGCGAAAAAAAAGAAAAAAAATTTCATACGAAAGTGGCGTCTCATTTCGGTCCACATTCCCCTACATTTTTCAATCGCTAACGATTTCCTTCTCGGAAATATGGCGCGGCGAAAGGACAAGGGGGTATATGAGGACGAGAATGAGGAGGGCTGCTATAGGTATATATTTGGAAATTTAAGATTTTTTTTTTCATTTTACCTTAAAAAGTTGTACCCCGATAACAGCGAACATGAACTGTAGGAGATAGGTGACCAACATAATGTTGCCAATGGTTTTAATGGCGACAATCACGCATTTCACTACGTACTTTACGTAGTTCAGGTCAGGGCAGGTGGGCAGGTGGTCATAGCGGTCATAGCGGTCAGAGCGGGCAAGACGGAGCGATGATTGAAACAAGAACAGGTAGCGTTAGCAAGGTATTATACATGAACATATATGTATATATTATAATTCAAACAATAAATATACCTATATATGTATGTGGGGGCGGCGGCGGGGGGGGGGGGGGGGGGGGGATTTATATACTAGCGAAACCGGACATTGAATGGACCGACTTGTTGCGACGTTTCCCTTCAATAGGTACAATAGGTGTATTATATTTGGGATCAGAGAGCTGGCCGGAATATAATCGAATTTTTTTTCCCTCCAATTTTCCGTCCCGCATACATCCCGAACTATTTTTACGGAATTAACAAGAGCGTATCAAATTCGTAGAATATTCATATATCAACCCCGAACGATTATATTTTTTCTCCCGCTTTTGAATATAATTTATCTCGGGCTTTTAGCTCAATACGCAAAAAAAAAAAAAAAAAAAAAAAAAAAAAAATGAAAAAATGACGAAAGTATAAAACTGTAAGCAAAATTTTACGGTGATTGCAAATGTTTAATTAGTAAGCTGTTGCTGCTGCTGCTGCTGCTGCTGCTGCACTCGTTCTTTCAACGCCTTCCTGGGGAATAAAAATGATTAAAATAAAATCAAAAAGGGATCAATCCATTTCATGCCTGGTTTTGCATGGCATCATATATAAAACCTATGTATAATATACGGATATTAGTCAGTCTCATAATCGTAACGAAATGATCGACGACGATGGACACAGTATGACAATGTTGTTTCGGTACCGGGTACCTATATATATCAAATATTACACAATACAGATATGTATATGTGTGTACCTATCGAGTAGATTCTAGACGAGGTGCATTGACGGTTCGTCTCATTAAATGAAAGATAATATGTCTAGGTATATGCAGTATGTAACACAGTTGTACCTATATACATATAGTTCACACATATGATATGAAACCCCCTGCAGTTCAAATTTCCACCTCTCTTGCGGGCATGCATATATAAGTAATCTTATTATTATTATTATTATGTGGCCCTATAATTGTTCGTCAACCAAGCCCTCGCCATCGGTCTTATTCATCAGCCTATAGGTATATAATTATCACGATTGTTTATATTACCTATATGATACCGGGTTCCCGCCGTCGAAAATGCACCTGAGGGTAGCCGCGCTGCATTATCAATTGTGTATAGGTATATATTGTATAATAATACCGAATGATCACTATACATACTATATGTATATGTATATAATATTGTCCACCTATACCTACGTTCTGTAAAATACACACGTATACATACATACATCAAACGTGACAGCGAAAATAGCTCTTTTTTTCTTGCTCTTTTTTTTTTTTTTTCTTTGCTTTCCAATTAATCTCTTGTCGTTAGCACAACTCCAGCTGTTTCTATATTTTATTATTCTTATCCCATAATCAATACTCCTCGAAAGTTTCAATTCGATTATTGAATATCCATTGGTCGCGCGACGCTTTCAGAAATTTTTCTTTTTCTCAATAATTGAAAGAAACTTACTTTTTGGATCGATTTTCAACGAAAAACAAGAAAATATAAACAATTTCAGCTGTCACTCTATATCTAGTGGTAGCTATGTATATACATAGATTCATACACGCATATACCTAGTATATACCTAATGCATACCTATACCTACATTATATAGCTATATACTTGAATGGACGCTGCATATATAGGTATGTATACATATTACCTATAGTATATCGCGTGAATGCGTATCATAATCATATACATATAGGTATATTCGGATCCGCATGAGGATCATTCAGACCTTATACCTATACGTAGCGATAACTTGCTCGCCATGGTATTGCTATACATATGTATAAATATACCTGTATGTATAATTTATACGTCTATTTAGTTATATAGATTCGATCATTCAGGGGTAACGGGTATACACGTCAGAATTATCCTCGCATATAGGTATACCACTGGTGACTGCGGCTGACACATACACGTATACCTATACAGTATTACCTATACAGTGTAATACATACATGTGTGGGTATATATTCGCGCATGTAAAACGAGTTCATGGCTGACAATGAGGAGAAAATTACCGAGCCGGAACACCACCCAGGGAAAAAAGTGAGGCGAATATAATTATCCGCGACTCGAAATACACACTTTTCAACGGTCAGCCAGATTGAGTATCGAGTACTCCGTGCGTGTACACACACACACACACACACACACACACACACACATCGTGGTTCGTCATGTCATATACATACATACCACATACACTTCATACAACATAAATTCATTTGTTTTATGCATTTTGCAGCAATTATGGTTCGTGTCATACTATATCGACTATAAACAATTGTGTGATTGCGCGAGTGGCTGCGCAGGTAGGGCATACGCATCTCCCTTCGTAAACCTATGTACACAATATACTATACATATATGTATAAAACATCACGCGTGTAGGACGCGTGCAGAAACGGAGATGTACATGTATATGTATACGATACAATACAATAGCATGTCGTATACGTATACACATATAGGTGTATAATATATTTTTGAATTTCGTTGTATTTTTGTTTTTTATTCTTTACTTTTTCTTCTATTTGAATTTTTCTTTCTTATCCTGTGATTTATTTTTTCATCTATAATGCTAGTGACAAAAGTTTGTTAATAATTGGCACACCACAGCAACACCTTGTTTGGAAATAAAACATGCAATTTCCCACACGACGAAGACAAAATAGGCAAGAATACCTTCAAGTGTATAATACTCGAAGCAAATGGAGTTGAATATTCATAATACATAGGTGTATATTAGGGTGATCCTTGTTCTAGGTGTTTTTTTGGAATTCACGTATGCACCCCTCAGATATACCCCTTCGAAATAAATATAAAAAAAAAATCTGTGCCAAACCCGGAGTCTCTATCTCGAAGGGGAAGGGAAAAGGTCGTTGTGAGCACGTTTAATTTAACATTTATAAATTAACATATGGACTCTTAATCAAGGACAATCAAATTAATTTGCCAAACATTCTTATCTACGCTTTTGATCGCATATTAGTTGTAGAATAGATTTACACAAATATATAATTTTTAGAAATTTTTCACGATCCCGATTAGGAAAAAAATGAAGGGAAGTGTGAAAAAATCCCGTGTTAATCAAATGGGAAATTAAACGTGCTTACAGCGACCTCTTTGAGATAGAGTCGACTTCGCGTCTTGCACAGATTTAAAAAAAATTTATTTCGAACCAATCTGAGGGACGGCAAACGAAAAATTAAAAAATACCTAAAATAAGGACCCCCACCCGCCCCTAGTATATACATATAAGTATGTGTATTCTTTTATTTTTGAGAACCCCTTTCCCGATTGCCCCGAAAATTTCACTTCCTGCGTCGGAAGGAGTTTAGAATCTAATGTGTTGCGAATGAATGACGATCCCGTGGGACAGCGTGGTGAGATACGACTACGGTTTTCGCCTTTTGACGATCAACAATTATTATTATATGTATACATATGTACATTGATTATTTGTTATAAGAAACCGGGCTCCCGCGCGGCTTATTAAATTATAACAGGTTCAGATTACAATTCGCACACTATATAGGATATATTGTATCCATAAATGTTCGTTAAATTTATTGAAAATTGATGAGCTTGTGTACCTATATTTAATTCAAATTTTCAAGGCGAAAATCCCCTCACCGTTTGCGTGAAACTCCCACGCGATCGTATTCGTTATCTATTGAAATGTTTCAACACACAACCGCACGGACAATACACACAAATATACGCGAATATCACGAACGATCTATGGTAGGTAATATTCGTGTTTACAAGGTAAATCATGGGCGGGGGGGGTGGGGGTTGAATAAAACAAAAGAGTGCAACTTGATATAGGAAGATCGTTGGGTGACCGGTATTGCGGTACGAGCGATGGAGAATGGGAGCGAGAATACAGAAAATGTTTTCAGGAATAGAATCACTAGTCAATTGATATATGTATGATATGGTACCCACAGGTGCATTGGTCAGAAAAAATTTACTACTAGGCATATAATACGTATCGGGCTTAAAATCACGCCTATACATATACATACATACATACATACATACACACATACATACATACATATATATATATATATATATATATATATATATATATATATATATATATATATATATATATATATATATATATATATATGTATACATATATATATGTATATATGTATACATATATATATGTATATACGTATATATGTGTGTGTATACGTAAGTCAACCGCGCGCATAATGTAATTGAACATTAATGACCCTTAAAAATATAAGAGACTTCGTCATCGTCCGATAAATACTGCACATATGCAGTGTGTATATTGTACGCATACCTATGTATATGTATACACGCGCACAGGCCGGGGATTAAACAATTATTCTGCCGATTTGTATAAAAAATAATCAGTTGTCCGCTGAAGATTAGTAGGAGGGGTAAACTATAGTGGCAGATATCCTACAAGTATAGGTATAATAGATGAGGTATAGTAGTTATCCCACAAGTTTCATCCGAAGTATTTTTTTAACATTTTTCTTTCGTATCGTGATTAGTTTTCGAGATATCGGCCTGGGGCGCTTCAACAAAAACATAAATAAGAAAAAAAAAATTCCCCCCTGTATACCCATATACGTATATGCGTATGTCAATTTTATACGGGCGATGACGTTCGTTCGTTGGTATCTATACATATGATAAGGTGGTCTTCGGAAGGAACGTACGTAAGAAACGAAAAACAAACAATGAACGGGATAAAAAAGTAAGTGAAGAAACCTGGAGGAGAGGAAAGATTAAAAACTCTACAGCGGGATTGAATTATAGTTCCAATTGTGATCGGGCCTGGGTGTATCCTACCTTGAAAAGTTGAACACCAATGACGGCGAACACGAACTGCAGTAGACTGGTGACGAGGACTATGTTTCCGATAGTCTTAACGGCTACGATGACGCACTGAACTACGTGCTGGCGTCAACATGAACAAATCTCAATGTAAAGTTCGGCACAACAATTGGATAATAACTGTATAGGTATACGGAACGAGGGTATTGGCACCTTATGTGTATAAATATTCACAGCTCGTTCCGTTTTGACAAAATCATATGTTATAATTTTGTAAATTAATCAAAACCACGTGGAGAGTGCGGATACTCTCAAAATAACTAACATCATTTTAATCCAAATGACTGGTCGAATGTCGCGTGGAATAATATACAGGTGTAGTGCGTACACGAAGAAAAGATTATAGTAAAATTTCCTATGGCAACTGTGGGAATTTCCCCATTTCCCTCTAGGAAAATCGATTCTTTTATACACAGTGAATTTTCCAAGATATTGAGATAATTTTTTGGGTGTAATTATAGGAATTTTCACTATGTTCAATGGTAAAATATACAATTTAGCAATGCTGAATTCACAATGTAGATATAAGAAAAATTACCATGTTGGCTACATACGTTGTGAATATGGCATTGCCGAATGGGATGTTTTACCATTGAATATATTGTAAGAATTCCTATAGTATGTGGCAAAAATTGTGGCCTATAGTACCTACACGCTAAAAATTACCTTTATTATCTTGGGAAAGTCACTATGGATAAAAGAGTCGACTTTCCCATGAAAAATGGGAAACTCCCCTGGTTGTCACGGGAAATTTCACTATAATCTTTTCTCCGTGTACTGTAGACCTGTACATAATCGTGCAGGTCTTGCCGAATCTGACAGCTGTCACTCAGGTATCCGTCATCTTCGTGGGCGACGCTCGCCAAGGGTCGGAGTTGGCACTGTGTGTATGTACATACGTAGTATAGATACTGTATAAGGGAAAGCGGGGTAATATGGCCCCCCTACAAAATTGACGAAAAAAAAAAAAAAAAAAAAAAAAAAAAAAAACAAGAAAAAAATGTAATACAATATTTTGCGTACAACAACACATTGATATTATAATAGAAAATAAAATGATATTCATGCATTGGATATGTGGTAAATAGATTGGCAAATTTTTTAACGATATTGAGGGAGGGCCATTACTATCCTAATTACTGATGAAATTGTTCTCGTTTTTCGTTCATAGAATGTATATAGGTATGTAGGTATGTACTATATTATACCTATGGTATAAGTGAATATCATCGCATGACGATAAAATACCAAATTTGTCAATTAATACCTGAAGCGGTGGGGTCGAATACTTATGAAATCGAGCATCGCAAAAATCGAATCGAAAGCACCAATTAAGATTCTCAACATAATTTCATCATAAGAATACGATTGTACGACGTTGATCGGAATGAAAATATTATAGTCTTAGCTTTATAGTGATTTTTGGACAGGTTGCCTCGAATTCGAGCTGCAGCGTCAAGTTGAAAAAAATCTAATATCCGATTCTTCGGTCGATTTGACATTTGACATATGGAATGCCTCGTATGTGTATACGCACGTACGTATGTATGTACATACATACATACATACATCTGCACATACCAGCGTAGCTATGTATACATATAACCAACGGAGTTTCCGGTTGAATTTTCGGACGTGACCTTGGATTTCCAAACCAATTATGGTATTTCAGTGTCCCAAGAACACAGATATACAATATCTAAATACATACCTATACCTATACCTAATATCATTATGATATTCAGTGTCGTGCAGGTTTTACTATGGAAAATTATACCCATCCGTATATTCATACCTACATAATTATTGTTACATATTATAGGTATATTACATCGTCAAGTGCAACAGGTCGCACGATGCATGCCTATAACCGCTTGTCAATCGCTTGTCTATTCGGCCTAGGCGTCTGGACTGTGAATACATTGATTTATAGATATGATGTTGATCAAATGTAGTATAATATATAATATACCTATAATAACGTTTCGCGGGCTCGAACTATAATGTGCAGCGGAAAATGAAGAAATAAAATGAATACAAAGGTCGGTGACTGGTGGGCAGATTTAATGCTGACGAGTTTTGAAAATCTCATCTGTAATCGTAAATGATTTGTATACCTATGCGATTGTCGGATAAACGAATCGGCAAACCGCGCGGTATTCTCGATCCGTCGATACGATCGGGTATAATTATATGTCGAATAATTTTCGATAACGACGGGTATAAGAGACATACCTTTAATCCTTTTGCGCGATTAATGGCACGAAGAGGGCGCAACACTCGGAGGACCCGAAAAATCTTTAACACCGACATGGCGCGATTCCTGGAATCAAAAAGCACCAGAAAGCACTCACCGTTATACATGGCACAGGGTATATTCGTACACTATATTGTAAGATTCACTTATTTCACCTACATGAACGAGGACGCGATCGAGACACACACGACGAGTAGATCTAGAAGGTTGAAGGCGGACCTACAGAATGCTCCCTCGTGAACGATGAAACCGTACGAGACCATTTTCAGGCATATCTCGATTGCAAATACAGTTGTGAAGAAATAATCGAAGTAACCCAGTATCTGCAAGTGAACGTTCATTACGTACACATCGGTATACTTGTGTCAAATATTAACGTTATACCACATAATTATTATATGTATACCGTGCAATCGCACGCTGTACATACATATCATAGTCGTTGGCATATTATAATTGCGTTATAACGTGATTGTGTATTTTTTAGAAGAAAAACAAAAATGCTAATTAAATTACGGTGTTACGACTCGAATCCCCGATCAGTGGGTCCTCGGCGGCGAGCATCGCCGACGATATCAGAATGCAAGCCAGAATCAGGTTACTGAAGTATCCGTGGTTGCAGAGCCAGTGGCAAAATACCCGGAACCTAAAAAGGCGCAAGGCCGAATACGCAGTCTGTAGTATTTCACACTACGCACGCATATTAATTTTGTTGCTGTATAGGTATATATGGAAAAACTCCGTCTCACCTGTTTGTCTGTGAGAATAAGTAGAAGGCAGACCCAGCTGGGATTGGTTGCGTTTTAGTCGCCATATTGAACTCTGACATTCGACGGGGTCGCGCGGTGACTTCCTCACCGATACCGCCGCCTTGAACAATACAAAAACTTGAAAAAGGCGAGAGGAACATCGACATCCATCGATACACAAGCCATAGCTATGAATATCGTCCATTATTATACGTGCACTGCAGTATAATATAGCGCAGAAAAGTGGAAACGTATACATATACTTGCGTACCAAGCGCGTCATTCGTTTATAAACATAAAACACAATTAAACATCACCCTGTGTATGCACAGAAGTATGAAGTGTCGGGGAAAAAAACACTTTTAGCTATTATATACATAGGTATACGCGTGCGGGGTAAAGAATGTGACACGAGCCACGGTCAATCTCAAGTCATAAATAGTGCAGCGGGCATGTCGCTAGAAAACTCTCTTTCATAGGATATACCGTTTATGGATATATGGATACACTGTAGATATTGGAAGAAATAATATATACGCATATCGTTCTCACCTCCCAGTTCTTCATCCTCGGACTCTACCTCCAAACGCATCTTCGTACGACTGTTGGAGTCCTCACCCTTCTCCGAACTATAATGTAAATATTTACATTAGGGTGGTTGAGATACAAAGCTGAAATTTTTCAGGGACTTTTTTCGAAATATTTGAAAACGGTTTGGGGGGGGGGGGGGGGGCAGGGCGAAATCATTTAGTCGGACAATTTTTGGCTCAAGTACAAAACAGTCTTTTTACCATTCCAAACGGTGCATAGGTTTTGTCGTCGAAATACCAATCCCATAGAGTCTTTTCGGTTTAACATAAATCTTGTCGAATCATGTGAAAATCTTTTCCCCACTCTACACTGTAATAACTCACGTTTCCGCATCCAATGCAGCTTCGTAATCCTCGATCGTCTCGTTAGGATCTTGTTCAATATCGGTGCCCCCTTCGTCGTCTTCATCCCCCTCTTCTTCCTCCTCTTCCTCTTCATCCTCGTCACCGCTACCTTCTTCGCCGTCCTCAACTTCATCGTCACTGGGGTGATCTCGATTCGGCGAACCGCTGCGGGATTTATTTTTCTCCGCCTAAAATATTTTCAACGTCATCATTGGGACTACTATCCAGGTATAGATATACCTATAGATATTTCGTTGCAATCGTCACAAAGTTAATGCTCACATCATACTTATATAGTCCAGTCAAATTAGGATTTGACCTATGAATAATTAGGGGGAGCGATTTTCTATTTTTATACTTTTTTTTTTCTTCAATACATATAACGTATACCACATTATACTTATGCACGTGGAACACGTGTACACACACACACACACACACACACACACACACACACGCGCGCGCGCGCGCGCGCATACATCATACACAAAAATACACATACATTGAGTTTTATTCGTATATTACCTCTTCCTCGGCTTCCTTCTCGATCGCTGTCAATGACTCGGCATCGGCCAAATTGTCGACGGCAATAGCCAAGAAAACGTTCAGCAGAATGTCTATTTCACCTGGCTAAGGAGACGACAAGATTCTCTGCTAAACTTAAAACTAAACCGTCAATACATATGTGTGCACCCGCGCAGGTGCGGAGTATAATTTATGTATAGGTAATATTTGTACGGAAATTAGTTCGTAGGTATTATACGAATACGCATAAAGGATACAGTTACCGCATATGAAGAGAATGATGAAGTAAACGCAGGCTAATACACCAGACCCGGAAACTCCCCCGTACGCCTTTATACCGACGTACATCACCGCGTTCCAATCCTCTCCTGTCAATATCTTTGAACAAAGTTCGGTTTATTATACGTTGTGTGAAATCTGTGTGATCATCTTAAGAATCGATTTCATAATACCAAATACCTGCGTATACATTATAATTGTGAATATACATATGTATATGTATGTATATGTATACAATACGGCCGGTGATGTTCGCACACCATACGTGCATACCTATATGAATATTATTACCTGGAACACGGTGAGCAGACTCTGCCAGAAAGTATCAAAGTTGCTCCTGGGCTTCTCCTGGGAATCTTGAGAATTGAATTTACCGCCAAACACCTGCGACATGAAAGAATTGTTTCAATAATTTTCAATTGCCACGAAACGATAGGTAATTCTTCGAACGATCCTACGAACCTGCATCCCAAGGAGGGCGAATATCACGATGAACAGAAATAGTAGGAGCAGTAGCGAGGCGATTGATTGGATTGAG
>OZ001264.1:0-35000 GCA_963924015.1 Macrophya annulata | reverse complement strand
AAAAACATAGGGGTTACAGTGTATACGTATGTATGTATACACATATCTACATACGTACCCTCCGGCCAGGATGTACCTGGCCTGAGAATGCAACTCTTGCAATATATACAATACGGTATAATATAATGCACCACATCCCTCGAAGGTCTGAGTATGGCCGCACATTACTTATCGCGGTATACAATTATTATTGTACTCACGGCGTACAAGACATCGGTCCAACCCTCGAGAGTCACGCACTGAAATACGGTCAACATTGCAAGGCCAAAGTTGTCAAAGTTCGTGATCCCAGAGTTCGGCCCTTCCCAAAATTGTTTGCTGCAATGATAATCCCCTCCTTCTAGGGTAGCGCAGTTGAATCCGCTCTCGTCCATGCTGCACGGATGTGGACTAGACATCATTTCCCCTGAATTTTGAACAATTCATTATGAATCGTAAAAAGGTTGGCTTATCATAGCACTATAAATAATATACAATATCTATAATTATATACCTATATAGATATAAATATGTATATACCTATGCCTTATATACCTATATTTATATTTATACTTACATCACTGCAGTCCACCTATAATATATTATAAACGCTGCAGGTATATATATATAAACTCAAATTTGTACAATGCGCAAGTGTGTTCGATATTTTTCAACTGCGATGGTATACCAGCTATGATTCCGCTCACCTGTTTTATTATTCCAACAAGTCTTGTGCATTTTCCCAGAGAATAGCTCCAATCCGATGATAGCGTAGATGATTATAACGAATAGTACAAGGAGCGCGATGTGCAGTAAAGGTACCATTGCCCGTAGAATTGAGTTCAGAACTACCTGTAAACCTGTAACGCGTTTTAACTATTTACATTACAGTAAAAATTTGCGAAGCCTTTACTCGGCAGCGTCTACACATGTGTGTACTACGTATTGTCACAAGCATATCAAGATTTGATTAAATTGTTGTAGACACGGAAAAAATCGGAATCCCGCGTTCGTCAAGGGCGTAAAATCATCGTGCTTCCTCATAGAATTTATGTGGATTTTTTTTAAATTTTGAATTATGTAGTTTTTGACATAGCTTAAATAATTTATATATATATATAAAAAAAAAAAAAAAAAAAGATGACGGTAACAAACAGAACGAAAATTGCCGTGATTTTGACAGGTTTCGGGGTGAGGACTACCACGAAACATACAAAACCAGCAGAATCTAAAATGGTCAGGATCGAGTGGGCATCGTTTCTACAGTTCTACATGTTCTACAGAACGACAGTTCTATAGAAACGTTTGCATAGATACTTTTCTACAGAACATCTCTTTTACATAACATGATTCTACAGATTGTATTTAGATTTGTTTCCACAGCACCCCACGGAAAATAACCCACAGGTACGTTTCTACAAAAAATTCATTCTACACGTTACAGTTCTACATAATATTTTTTAATAAGTTTCTACAGAAAGTTGCTAGCGACACTTTAACATTTTTACAGAATGCCTCTGAGAAGGTTTCTACAGAAAAATTATTCTACATATTACAGTTCTACAGGGAAATTATTAAGACTTTCACAGTTCTACAGAATACGTTTCTATATTCAGGGAATGCTCCCTGGTACGTTTGTGCAGAACGCTCCCTGATACGTTTCTACAGAATAAGTTTTTACAGAACGCTCCCTGATATTCAATAGAAACTCAAATATTCTTGAAATAATCCACGCATAGAACAATATCTGATTTTCAGTAAGATAAGTATGAAATAATGTTTATTCCGATCGTTGTGGCGAACGGCGGGTTCTTTGACATTTTGCCTGCTAACACAGTGTATTTCGGATTGTTTGTGGGATGAAAAGTTTCTACTCCAGAAAATGTGTTAATTGTTTAGAATTGCATCGATGAACTTGAAAACCACCCGAGTGAGGTAAAAGAAAAATAAATAACTAAAACCAAACGTATCAGGGAGCATTCTATAGAAACGTACCAGGAAGCGTTCCGTAGAAACGTATTCTGTAGAAACGTATCAGAGAGCGTTCTGTAGAAATGTATATTCTGTAGAACTGTGAAGGTCTTAATAATTTTTCTGTAGAACTGTAATATGTAGAATAATTTTTCTGTATAAATGTACCTGTGGGTTATTTTACGTGGGGTGCTCCAGAAACAAGTCTAAATACAATCTGTAGAACCATGTTATGTAGAAAAGTATCTGTAGAACTGTCGTTCTGTAGAATTTGTTCCCATAGAAACGATCCTCTCCCTCAGGATCGCAGCTATGGCTTGATGATTTGGCGTGGTAACCCCCAATAATACGTTATTGTAAATATGTATTTGTGTTCAGTATAAGTTTTATAGCTTTTCTATATGTGGTTGAACTTACTTGGTACGCCGGAAACCAAACGTAGGGGACGCAGAACACGAAAAGCTCGCAATGCCTTCACATCGAATCCCTCCTTCATGATGGCTATCATTACCGTGCTGATCATCCTGGAGACAATAGATGATAATTATGTATTATACTATAATCTATATCCATCGTGTAAAGCTAGTCCAGCGCCTATTATTGTTAGATATGCGATTAAAAATTAATTATCGTTGACTTACCCGATAACGACGATCGTAAAATCCAACAAGTTCCATCCGTTTCGAAGATAAGCCCCGGGATGTGCGACAAAACCGTAGGCGATGATCTTCATCACACATTCTACCGTAAATATAACCAGGAATGCGTACTCGATGTTCTCCTATAAATAGAGAATTAATTTTGGAAATCTGGAATGTACCGATTCGAATTACCCCGTTTTGAATACATGGGACATATACGATTATCTGTATAACGCTTCTCTCATAACTTACCAAATATGAATTTGTTGAATTTGAATCGCTGAACGGGTAGGGCGTGTAAACAGCGAGGGCTACGCAGTTTGCGAAAATCGTCAACAGGATTAGCCATTCGAAGGGTCTTTATGACATCTAAATTAAGGAAAAACCTGTTCGAAGGGTTGGCACAGGACATATTTGGGATAAGATTCTAATTTTATCGCCTCACTTTCGCCCCAATCTTACGTTTGTGTATATTCTAGATCTTTTCACCCTTATTGTGTTATACGCGTTTTTGTTATGTACAAGAATCCAATTCAATTGTATCAATATGCATCCAAACCAAAAAAAAAAAATAAAAAAGAAAAACAACACAAATCATCAGAAATTCTTCATCTGAAAAAGCCATTCCGAATAATCGTCGATTCGAGAAAAGAACCATATGGATCAGATCCGAGATGGTTGGGGGAGTTCATCAATTACGTGAGTTGTTTTAATTTTTTCGCCCCACCCCTCTCCAAATCTCCTGTAACATTTCTGAAAACGGTGTTTGCCCCCTAATATTCAAATTTCGTCACTATATCCGCGTGTATTTGTGTTTTGTATAATTTATAACGATTTGCAAATTTGACGTGAGATGGTCGTAGACCCCCCTTTCCCCCGACGAAATTTGGTGAGATTCAGCCGGACCCTCTCTTCTCATTTTCGTAAATTTTCCAAATAATAATGGATGAAATTATCTGTAGTTTGATATTATTCAATGGAAATCATTTTTTTTTTTTTTTTTTTTTGTATATCAATCATTTTTGTAATGATATTTTCACAAATTCATTCTGATATTGCCGGGGAAAAAGAAAAAAAAAAAAAAAACAAATACTTGTATGTACCTTTGTCAATGAATAATATGGGCAGAGATAATGCAAAAATGAGCTCCTTTGCATTACCAAGTATATCTACCTGTATACCATATAGGTATGTACATACATACATACATACATGACATATAGTATGTCAGTTAATGAACTGTTGAAATATTCGTTCGGAACCGTGCTATCTGTTTTTGTTTTTGTTTTTGTTTTTTATCCATTTGGGGGACCAAGTTGTCCCTCATTCTCCCCTGCGTATAGGTTATATGGAAAAAAGGTTACTTCCACTCGATTACGTCGATGCATATTTTCCGTAACGGATTTTTCAGCCCCAGACAGTAGAGGGCACGAATTGGTCTATCCGGTGACGGTTTGCCGCCTCGTCGGGCGGGCCTCTTTGGTGGCTGTGCCTTGGCGCTGGGGGCTGTTGCTGGAGTGGTTTGCGCCTGAGATGGTGGTGCCGGCTGCGTGTTCTGCGGATTAACTGGCCCGTTTTCGCCGGCCTGTCCCCACGACGACGCAGTCGACGCCGCAGCCCCCACTGCGGCCGCTGATGCCAATGCACCGCCGCCACCATTGTCCATGCTCATGGGTCCGGACGGGCAGTAGTGCTCCTACTACCGCAGGTCCTAAATCTTGTCTCGCGCTACGTTCTTTCAGATTATTACACACCGCCAATACTGTCACTCGTATCGCGTTAGCCAGGCTATCCCGTAGCGAATTATTCCTCTTCTGCACTCTACTTGTACTTGGACCTCGTTCGCTGAAAGCTGTCATGCTATCGCTCGATTGTACGTGACTGCGACCTGCGAAACAGAAAAACGAAATAGGTGTCAAGTAGTGGGAATTATCGAATCCGTACAGGTCAGAAAATAAAATTTCCCAAGGAAACAAACCCCAGGGCCGCTACGTTGCGGATACCAAATTCAAACGATTACACTGACATATTTATGCCCTTCCGCCAGCATGACAATTCAAATTATAGGTATGTACATACATTAGACCGATTCAAAAAAATCAACTATTTTAATTTTCAAATAGTAAGTCAAAAATATTGTTCCAAATGACGAAAAAAAAAGGCTGCCAAAGTTTGAGCTCTTAATATTAATATTAAGAGGTGCCGCATAGCGATTTTCTATTTCCCATCTAAATAACATAGGAATTTTTTTTTTTAAACTTTGGAATTTTATAACTCGGCAACGCATCAGTGTACTGATAAGACCAGAACATATTTTTTTAGCGAATTGAACGTTCTACAAAAAAGGTCTCTTGGTCTTTTTCGATGAATCCAACTGTTTCCAAGTTAGTCATGATTAATTATCATCAATAACCAATACACCAACTTGGAAATAGCTAGATTTATCGAAAAAGACCAAAAGACCTTTTTTGTAGAACGTTCAATTCGCTAAAAAAATATGTTCTGGTCTTATCAGTACACTGATGCGTTGCCGAGTTATAAAATTCCAAAGTTTAAAAAAAAAAATTCCTATGTTATTTAGATGGGAAATAGAAAATCGCTATGCGGCACCTCTTAATATTAATATTAAGAGCTCAAACTTTGGCAGCCTTTTTTTTTCGTCATTTGGAACAATATTTTTGACCTACTATTTGAAAATTAAAATAGTTGATTTTTTTGAATCGGTCTAATGTACATACATACAACATAGGTATACCTATTATACTTATACGGTTGTCTGATGGTAATACCAAAAATTATGCCTACTTGTTGCATTGTGTAAAGTAAATTCTATCACCTTTTTCCGGGATCTTCTTCAGGCTACCCTGTCCATCGGGTATTTCGGGTATTTTCAATTATACTTCTACGATCGTCCTAAATCGACTCCAAATAAATAAATAGAAATTTCTGCCAAATTTGAGCTCGATGTTTGAATTTCAACCTATTTTGTCAATTATTTGAACATTTTTTTTAACCTGGTAAAAATTTATGTAAAATCTTGAAATTTGGCAGAAATATTCCCCACATAGTATAAGGGATATAATTGCAGAAGTATAGCAAATTTTTATTATTTTTAGAATATTTTTTCATGTCACTAACAAATTGATATTTATTAAGTCGTAATTGATATTTATTATACGTATAGATCTTATAGAACTCCAGAAATCATGGATGAAAAAATTGTATGTACTTATAATTTTTGATGAAGGAATTTTTTTAAATTTATTTGAAACTGATTGCGGACCATCGTAAAAAGAAAAGAAAAAAAAATCGAAAATATCCAAAACAGCGACCACCCTATATATAATTTTGTATATATAGGTATAATAATCGATATATATATATATATATATATATATACATATACTAGACATCTGTTAATTAATATTTGAGGCTGTTATCATGACAGCGGGTTTAATTGAATTTAGTTGGGTTCGTCACGTTCCACGAGGCGGCAGCTTAGAATTTAGACTACCAGAGATAGGTCAGCGAAAAGTGTCATTGGCACAACAGCTGCGTGTTATAGTCTGGTAGGTATCTAAAAACGTCCTCTCATCCTTTCGCTAACCGTTGGACCGTATATACCCAGGTATAGATATAGGTATATATGGATTATACCCGTACAGTACACATACACGTGTGGGTATACAAGCCACTGCCCCGCATCCTCTTGCGCGCGGCAAAATTCGCTCCGAGAACAAAAGGGCTGTGTATAAGAGAGGCGGTCGCCTAACATGATACAGGTGAATTGCTGTGAGCGATTATGAACTGCCGAATTGTTTTGCACTCGGCGTCGAGATTTGCGCGTCTGATAGTTACAGCAGCGTATACATATAGACCCATCGCCCTGCGAGTATATCCACCACCAATGTATAATTCCTACTTATATCACTACGCAACGTTAGGAAGTTGAAAAGTGCGCCCGTGTACTTGAACGCAATCGAAGCAATTTCTATAATGATTCCCATACGTATTGACTGGTATGGGTTTTTGTTTTTGGCGCTTCATGCCGTTTCCTCCCTGTTTGCATACGTGTGCAACAACAATTACGACGCTGTTGATGCCGCTGTGGCCACCGCCGTGCCACCCCGCGCTTAACCTGGGAATCGAAGTGGAGGTCTGCTATATTTAGTAAGCTCGAATGTACCGGCCTGACTAGTCTAAACGCGCGGGTGAGTGAAAGACTCGATTTTAAACGCAGGCGCTCGTCAAGTGCCACAAACTTGGATAACATCATGGCGTGCGTGGTACTGCATGGTAGGATGTATAAAGTCGCTCGATGCACTGTACTGCATGTATACATATACGTTTTATACCAAATATAACTAAAGGTTATTCTTAGATGTGGTGCAGTATAATAAAATTTTTTATATTCACGCACGTCCGCGACACGCAAATCTTTCACCCGACGACTCCTCTACGTATGTACATACATCATACATTCTCGAAAACTTTCAAATTTTTTCTTGATCACATTCTTTCCCGCTCCTCCCGAATTGTCGGACTCTCCGACGACTGACTGGCTTCTCGGGATACGTGCAAGCATGGTGGGTATAATAAAAAGCCGGGAATAATAATAAAGCCAGGATATAGGTATATTTCTCGCGGGGGAACGTTGATACACTTTCGCACAGTCTATATCTATATGTATTATACCTATACCTACAGTACTAATAACACACTTTATACTAAGGTGAACTTCGCACTTTCACATTTCGTACATTAAATTTTGCAGTTCATCGCCGACTCTGGGTCTTTCAAAATTTTTTTCGCTCCTACGTTACGAACGACTCACCCCGCAAGTATAGGTATCCACGTTTATACATGTGTATATGTATAGCCGTATATCTGTTATATTCTTGATGTATCTGTTCTCTTTATCCCTATATGTATATTTCTGTATGTAATTGTAAAGTTGTGTATTATAAGTACTCTCAGTGGACATCTGCCACAGAGCACAATAAATGAATATTGTATTATAATATATACCTACTTTCGTCGAAACGTCTGTACGCGCGTATACCGGAGTGAACCATTTCCATCGAAGCTGAAAATATATGATCTGTTAAAGCGTTCCGTGGATCGAATGCTCCGCAAGGGTTGGGAGCACTTCAAGAAAGGGAAGAGGCGACGGTATGTATGTGTATACATATATATATATATATATATATATATATATATATATATATATATATATATATATATATATATATATATATATATATATATATATATCATATTCAACCGTACGTACAGCTTATACAACCATATTCCGTGGACGCTTATCGTTCCGTCCAATAATATACGTCATGATAATCTTCGATTATGTTATATTCGGTAGGCCGTTCATGTAAGTGAATGCCAAGCGATCGGTTTCCCCATCTCCTGCAATTATGATTGAATTTTGAAAATTCATAAATGCTTTGAGGAAATGAGTGAAGCTCAATTTTTTTCAACAAATTTTTATAGAGAAACAATTCAGCATAATGAGCATTGCGCCGTCTATCTCCTTTTTTTTCACCGTTTTTACTCGGCGTATAATATATATGCCTATACTATATAGGTATTATATAGTGTAAGCTTTTCTTCTCCAAGTCCAGACCGAGTAAATATTGGCTGATTTAAATACTCGGATATGGCTAGAACGGAGAAACACAAGAACGAAGATATATTTATAAAATAAACCCACCCACACCGCGGCGATGATCCGAGCCTACCCCAGTACCACTGCAGCCGCAGTACATATTATCCATAGGTCTGGATATCTTTCTTCCGAGCTATAGGTGACCGGCTCATGCGTATGAAGACTAATTGATTGATTTGGCCAAGATACTATATGTAATACTGTTCCGGTTCGCAGACCGCGCGTAGAAAGGTTAGTAACAAATAGCATCGGTAGCGGTGAATCATTGTCTCGATGTACGTACATACATACATACATACATACATACATACATACATACATACCATATGCATGAATATTATATAGCGAACACGCGGCTCGCTCATTCTGCTACAAGATTCCAATGAGACATTCGACTATAATACGCGGGTTCGTCGGGCTTGGTGAGCTGTGTTAGCTATAGTTAGGTGCTATTATAGTTGCCCCTCTATACTCACAGACGTCTACAAAGTTAAACGCGTCGATAGATGTATAAAAATAAATTGTTCCTCTCTAACTGAGATTCATCGCGGAGGTAGGAATCATAGTCTTTTGAAACCTATGCGTCAATCTTTGATCAACACACTGTACACTGTACCGCATCTGCATCACATACCGTATGCACCATAACGGACCCTCACCAGTGCCGGTACAGATATGTACCTATGTGTGTACAAATATACGCGTATATATAATATAACGTGCCGACACCACGGCGGCGTGTCCTATATAGTGACCTATACACGTGGTAGTAGTAGTTGTGCAATTTTATATTCTATAAATCCCTCGGAGAGGGGGGGTGGGGGGGTGGCTGGCTGGGCCTAAAAAATTCTGAAGCCTGTACCTATCCACAGATGTTCGTAATTTAATGTTAATTTTGACAATTTCATCATAGGCTTATGTTCGAATCTTGCAACTTGCAGTGTCTTCACGTAGATGATTGGTCGGAATGGAAAACCCCGCTTCGAAAATTAGTTACTATCAGTAAATATCAGCGGTCTGAACTTGTGAATTCACCCTCGAATCAACTTTTCCTTATTGCTGGTACCAAATAGCGCGATATCATCAAGCTCCTAACGGAAAATAACACCCGGTAAGATTAAATAAATGTATAGTTACAGTCAATTTATGTATTGATCGGCAAATATCCCCAGAAATCGTAAAAAATAATAAAAGAATAAAAAAAATTAAAAATTTACACATTATTACGAACTGATCTATTCGTGTGATAGAATATATCTGTGTAAACATAATTTCATATAGGTATAGGTATGACATTCGTCAGTGCACCGGAAATTTTTCAACCAATTTGTTCTTCGCATGATATTTCTTTTATTCGGCTCAATAAATGTTAAATATGATACGCGGAAGGAGACCGCAACGAATAAATTACATAATATTGGTTACTTATGTCTATCCAAAGAGCGGCCCTACTACTTGAGAAGTTCTAGACGCCCGACCTGAATATGCACACGTATTTCGGCGCTGACACGTTCCATCCACATATTCACTTGATTCGAAATTTATACAGTGGAATAGTAGCAATTGAGTTTAATAATAAACTACAAAAATAATACGGACGAGTTTGAGTGTGGGTTCTCAGGTATGTATAATGTGCTGGCGAAGCAACGGTTGATTTACATTCGACACTGTTTCTGCTGTTGTTACATGCATTACGGTAGCGCTGAATTTCCAAATTAAGTGCAAATCTAAAAGTCCGCATAACCTATGCAACAATGTTAACACTACATTTTCGACTTCGAACGGCTCCGGCAGGAGGCTGGCGAGACGTGGGAGTGAAGAAGAAATTTCACGGACATAGGGCAGGACCTATACCCCCCCCCCCCCCTCCATTAATTATAGCAAATATGCGTGTATTCTACATTATATTGGTATCAGGGTATAATAAATGCCTGAATCCGTGTGTGGAAAATGCCAAACGTATACCTATATTATAGGTATACCTATGCGATATGCTGCGTAAGACTGCCTGACAACGCTTTAAAGATTTTTCAACGATTCATATCGGCGTCGGCTTGTCATTGAAATTTAAAGACTTGACATGGTCTGTTTGTCGCGGCTGATGGCTAAATTTCGTTAGGATCATCCCATTTCTCTGTGAATGTTTTTCAACTCACCACATTTTTTTTAGACGACGAACTAATATCACGTGAGCTGTCCTGCTGCTGATGCTGCTTCGCTCGGCATATCCAAATATAACACTTCGCCTCACGGTGTAACACACGGGCACGCACGCACTACGCACGGACGCACGGACGCGCGCACACAGTGTGCCAGATAAAGTCAGAGAATCGGTACACTTCCCCTATAGAGGAACGTAACAAAATGTATGCGTCCTCGGTCGTACTCGCAATGTAAAGTAACGATGACGATGACGATGACGATGACGAAGATTGTAACGGCTATCCTAAATCTATAGCGACAACGAAAACAACAACAACAGTAACAGTAACCGTAAAGAATATATAGTACTGATAATACGGCATAGAACTCAACGAGGGTACATCAATCTCTGCCTGTAGTAGCTTTACCACAATGCCTGTCTGCCTGCCCGTTCTAGTCCTGCAGGGACCTGAAGCACCAAATTTATATCGCCCCGTGTATAATAAAGACCCCGCTGATTATTCGCATTTCAACTATGGCGAGTGAGAACCTCTTTCTAAACGCAGGGATACCGCAGGGATGACGACCAGGATTTTCTCGACCCGTGTCTTTACTGTGAAAACGAGATTGTCGCACAACGCGAAATTGGCAAATCGCGACGCCCGCGACGAATCAATGCCCCAGTATTACTCGTCAAAGTGTCGTCGGTCTACGACTGACCGTGCCGGTGGTAGAATTGGCCGGGGCTACAACAGGGTAGGTCCGCGCCCCTCCTGCCATAGCCGCGGTATCCGCCTCTACGACACCAGCGTCGTCTGGCGTCGCCTTGTATCAAGCCGATCACCCCTGCTGCTGTTGCCGCTACCTGCTATTGCTACCAAGTACTTCGTACAGAGCTAACGCAATGCTAAAAATGTTTATTCAGCTCTGCTGATTGCCCTCGCCCACTCGTGGATGCGGAAAATACCCTGTCTGTCTGCTCGCACGGCTGCCCCAGTTACGGGTATAACTATAAACAGCTATAGACCGTGTGATTGATGGGAATTAAAGCGTTTTGTATACATATCTCGGAGGTATTAAACTATCAACAACTTTGCATTTGAATGGAACGCCTGATAACGTACAGGGGAGCATCTTTGTAATTTTTTCAATTCAAAGCCTCAGTCTGATCGGAAAGTGTTTTACTTTGAATACTGCAGTTGCCATGAAAGTTATGAGGTTCGCTTATAGCTCGACCAATTTGGATCCTTGCATCAAATAAAATGATGCGGTTTTTTTTTGCGGATTCTCCTGTCGCTGGCATTCATACTGCCTCTCTTGCGGCTCGATGTCTGACGACGTCCAATTAGGCGGTCCAACCGAGCTCCAGATCGAGACTAGTTATACGGACAATTGGACAACCGTCAAACGGCAAGCACGTTATGTTGACGTTGCCTCCGCAGTCGGCACAGTGGTCAGCACTATCTGCCGTCCGCGCAATTTCTACCCCGCTAAAGGCTCGTCTACAATTGACGCATAAATTCCGCGGCGTCGATTTATCGCTTGATGGTTCCGCAAGACTTCTGCACTATCAGTGGCTGCCTTATAGATTCCTGTGCTGGACCCGAAGCGGCTGAGTGAATTGGGGGGACGTGGTGACGTCATCACCAGTTGTGTTTGTCCTAACAATGCGCCTTGGATCAGAAGAGAAAGTAAAGTAAATAGGACCCTTCTCGCCTATATCCTCTCCTCTCTGGAGAGAGAGTATGGGATTGTCGTGGGAGACAACAAATCTACCTGTATAATTATGTATTATAGATATTACCGTATCACGAAGCGAGGGAATAGGATAGTTAGAGTGGGATAGGGAGAGGGAAATGAAAAGCGAGTCACAGTGAGTGAGAGAGTGCCGACACGTTGGCAAACCGGTCTCGCTCTAACATAGTTGAACGCTGGGCAAGCGTGTCAGCTGCGAGTGTGTAGCAAGTAGTAGAGCTTACAGCCAATAGGGGCACATGGCCTCTTCCTTACCTACACACCACAGGCCGCTGACCCCCCTCCACAATGTCGGGCGTCGTCGCTTATAGCCGCCACTGTATCTGGAAACAAGACCTACACCCGCCGCATTCCAGTTTCAGCTGACAATTGTGCCTGCTGGTTGCATTTCGTTGTCAGCGTGGCCGGTTGATCGATATCAGCTGATATCTATCTTGGTGAACGATAGACACACCGTCACTCGAAATTGTTGTTCGGGCCACTTTGCTGTCTTGGCGACGCATTGGCGCTCCTATAGTACGCCTCGTACAGTGTTTGCGAAATGATTAGCGGCAGCAGGAGGCCGAGGTTTCACCTGCGGTTCGTACTCGAGTGATCCAGTCCGAATATAATGCCGCTCGCTACGCTAACAGTGCCCTGGAGCGAACTCCAGGCACCTGAGAAGGTAAGCCATTGTACCATACATACATCCATGTACACATTATACATATTTCACGTGGGTATACACATATATTTACATGCATATATACCTATGCGTATCTGCCGCAGTAATCGTAACCTCAACCTGGCCGACACGGGGCTAGGTTTATAGGTATAGCTCGATCACTAATCAAGATACGCACGGGGTCAAGAATTCCACTTATATTTCTACTTATTACTAGTAATCGCAAGATACAATGTAGTGAGGTGGAGCCAGCGCGACGGTAGTTGGGCGTCATTTCGTTATCATCCTGGTCTGGGATAATCATTATTTAATTCAAACGAATATACGATCATAAGATGCGAGCCAGCTATGTTGCGGGTGTGCGGGGTGTCGCACGATAATCTTATCTTGCTACTATAATCTATACACATACATACACACATATATATGTATGTATGTGTATATATATATATATATATATATATATATATATATATATATATATATATATATATATATATATATATATATAAATATATGGCGTAGAAATAATTGAAACGAGTCTCAAAATTTGTTTTCAGCAAAGTTCCGAAATCCTGTCGGCAATCGAAGAAGCTAGTAATATGAGCGCGCAGGGTGATACGCGCGGATCGCGTTCCAACAGCTGTGCCGAAACTCATGAGATCGAACTGAGGGAGGTCGCGCGGGACGGCTACGATAAGGCGTATCCTGCTCAATTCGAACTCCTGAAGGTCCTGGGCCAAGGATCGTTCGGAAAGGTATAACGGGAAACTGGGTGTGTCGCCTGCACATGCCACAAAACTCACCACAATCAGATAATATATCATATACTTTCGCGATACGTACGCACGTATGTATGTATGTACATACATATGCATATATATATATGTATACGTATGTATGTATGTATGTATGTATGTATGTATTATACATACATACCTATATACGTATCGCAAGTAGTTATACCTGTATACGTTGGTATATTGTATCCGCAACGGGGTACGCGGTCCACCGACTTCCGCGGTGCTCGCCGCAAGCGATCGCGTTAACTGATACAATCCACTATAATGACGTCTTATAATTTACCACCATTATATGACGGCTCTTGCCGTGATCCGTATATCCAGCTGGCAGAATGCCGCATATGCTGGTAATATAATATATATTATAACCATTATATATATATATATATATATATATATATATATATATATATATATATATATATATATATATATATATATATATATATATATATATATATATATATATAACCATTGTGTTCAGGTATTTCTGGTGCGAAAAGTTGTCGGCAAGGACGGCGGGAGTTTATACGCCATGAAGGTTTTGAAGAAAGCCACGCTCAAAGGTACATCGTTATACCTATACCTATAACATTCCATGTAAAATTATTTTGCTTTGATTCCTGGTACATCCATCTGTTGTATGCAGGTGCGACCGCTTATTGCAGAGATGGGACCTGACTATACATAATACATATAATTTCAATTGTACATACATACGTCAATGAATTGTATCCAAGATGTTTACCTAGTACGTATGTTTCAGTTCGTGACAGGGTAAGGACGAAAATGGAACGGAACATACTCGTAGATGTTGAACACCCCTTCATAGTCAGGTTACACTACGCCTTTCAAACCGAAGGAAAACTTTACCTTATTCTGGATTTTCTTCGCGGTGGCGATCTATTCACTAGATTATCCAAAGAGGTATGATCATGCAGACACGGTTCGGGGCTGCGAGAGCCTCGCCTGTACCCCGCGATATGAAAAGACCGAAAATTGTATTAGAAATCTTCCCATGAACGGGGTGATCGCGTTGCAGGGTGTGTGCAGACAGCGGATAACCGCATACCGTAAGTCTAGCATCTGTCGGGACTATATGAATGTGCAGGTATTATACATTATAGAATTTCGGTACTACACTAACGCATAAACCCGTTCGTATAAATACATATAATTCCTCCGTTCCTCGCACGGTACTGATGCGTTTCTTATTTCCTGATCGGCCACGGATTCGACTAATTCCCGTTCCTAATTGTCTCTTTTGCCCGACTGATCACTGACAGCTCGCAAGGCCGAGCTGTGATACACAGTCTCACACTAATTCCTAACTCTGTCAGGGGGATCATCATGTGCTACCTCATCATGAGAAAAAAATGCGCCACTCTTGAAAAAATAACCTATTGTGAATTTTTTCGACGACCGGCTGTCTAAATTATAGCTTCAAAAATTTTAGTTGACTATAGAAATAGATTTTTGATCCGGACTTGTTCGACGAATGTCAGATTTCTTCACGAATCGCTTCAATGAAGCTCAATACACGTATGTACATACATACGTACGTACGTACGTACGTACACACATACATACACACATACATACATACATACATACATACATACATATAGTACTCTCTACGCCGTTGTCTGTTCGACGTTTGCATAATTCGACTACCCGATTGCTGGTCAAGCTGCGCCACGTTAATCTGACAATTAGTAATTGTAACACGAATGGCCGAATCGAGTCGCCACTGTAGCTACAATTATAAACCCGCGGGCTGCTGTAGTTTTCTATATACCTGCGCGGATACTACAATACCTATGGCTAATGTGGAGAATTCTCGTGGAACTCGTGCCCCTTCTAATTTTCAGGTCATGTTCACGGAGGACGATGTCAAGTTCTACTTGGCCGAGCTCGCCCTCGCTCTGGGTCATATTCACAGTCTCGGTATCATCTATAGGGACCTGAAGCCGGAAAAGTTAGCGCATTATCTTATGCAATTTTTGAAAGTTATCTGCGAATTTCTGGAATTTCCTCCGGAATCTTGCAGATTACGTACTTTCGAAGAATATCCATCTCTTATATAGAATTTCTTTTTGTTATCAATATTTTCGCGGCCTTACTCGTTCGAACTACGCAGCATACTGTTGGACGCTGAGGGTCACATATCGTTGACAGACTTTGGATTGAGCAAGCAACCCCTGGACGATACGAAAACCTACTCTTTCTGTGGCACCGTCGAATACATGGCTCCGGAAGTGGTAAACAGGAAGGGTCACTCGTTCGCTGCCGACTGGTGGAGTTTCGGCGTTTTAATGGTAGATATACAGCCCCACCGTATCCTACATAGTTCTATATTGTATACATGACTAGTATATGTATGTATGTATGCATGTATGTATGTATGTATGTATGTATGTATGTATGTATGATAATACATACATACATACATACATACATACATACATACATACATATACATAACTGCAGTGTAACTGTGACGGGTGGTTGGGTGTTTCTGAAATAAATATGTCCCGCGGCGTTTTGTTGATATTATACCTTATACCCTAATTGGATCCCTATACATATACAGGGTGAGTCTTATCAAAGTTCCAGCCTCAGTTGCTATAATGGAAACACGATTTTTGGGAAAATTGAACGTACAGGATCCCGTAAATTCTACAAGCTTCACAGGACTATAAGGCATGCGCGGTGAGAAAATTACGTTTCAATTTTGCGGCCCCTATAGACGTTCAATTATAGCCAAATATCTGCATTTCAGCATATAGCTTTGAAAACCATGCCCGTTTTGAAACTCTGATAAGACTCAGCCGCCTGCGCATTTGAATCACCTGTACGGTACCTATAATAATAAATATACCTCGCCGCACGACAATGATCACGATAACGCGCGAAGAAATTGTTATCCTGGAGACTCTGAAAAATCGTGATGATTTTCGCAGTTTGAAATGCTTACCGGCGCCCTTCCCTTCCAAGGAGCGAACCGGAAGGAAACAATGACGCAGATATTGAAGGCAAAACTGGGAATGCCGCATTACATATCAACCGAGGCTCAAGCCCTGCTTCGCGTTCTGTTCAAGAGAAATCCTGCGAACCGTCTCGGATCTGGTGAGCCTTTTCTCGTTGTAGCATTTCCCAATCGATAAAACCCAAAAGATACATTATCTTCGGCTGGTCAGGAGAGCGATAAGAATTATACACTTTTATGAAAAGAGAAAAATAACCGCAAAATCTGAAAATCTGTGTACACACATGATGTATAGTATGCACGTCCATAGTCGCTGAACGGGTAGTGTCGCCGGATCGCGGATGGAGACAATATTATACATACTAAAACAGACGGGAGCAGAACAACTGTTACAATATACATATTTATCCCGATTCATACCTATACACACATAGGTATACATTATAGGTATACTATGCTGTATACTATCACGTTCAAGGTGGCGTGGATGAGATCAAGAGTCACACGTTCTTCGGCTCAATCGATTGGGATGCGTTGTTCGAGAAGAAGGTGAAACCACCATTCAAACCTGCTGTTAGTAGAGAGGACGAGGCATTTTATTTCGATAGCGAGTTTACGTGTAAAACGCCGAGAGGTGAGCATGCCGACACCGAATATTATATGTAGTTATATCGATGCGGACGTACAGCTATTGCATATTGTACCATATTAGGCCGGAGTGAAAAAGGTGAATTTTCGCGGATCGTATCTTAATAGCGTGGAAAAGTTGCGTTTAATTTTTTTTTTTTTGCGTTTTTCTTCTTTTTTTTCTTCTTTTCTATTGAAATTCTTCTCCGAGAAAGCTCAATTTTCAAACACCTGTATCTCCAAGACTAGGCAGAATATTTTGAATTTTATTACATTAAACGAAAGCTATACATTATTCTCGCGTCGAATAAGCGTTATAGGGGGGCTGAAATCGACCCACTATAAGGTGAGTATTTGAATGAATGCCTTAGTGTCAACTGGTCTGTTTGTTTTTATTTCTTCTCCGTTTAAGCCCCATGTTAAAGGATTCGAGACTTTGAGGTGTTTGCCAGAACAGAAGATATCGATTGTAAATTTTTGCCTTTGGCACACTTTTTATTGATGCCGAAACGGAACCTTTCCGCACTATTTCGATAAAATCCCCGAAAATTGACCTTTTTCACTCCGGCCTAATGTATGTATGTACGTATGCATGTATGTACGTAGGAAAAATATACGATTTTTGTCGCACCGCAGATTCGCCGGGGGTGCCACCAAGTGCGAATGCTCACGAGTTGTTTCGGGGGTTTAGCTTTGTAGCCCCCTGTCTTCTCGATGAACGTTCAAAGACGATGATAGGGACTGGGCTTACGGTATCGACATCGCCGTCGCCGCTGGAATCCGCAACGTCAACGGCCATTGTCGCGGGTGAGGCACAGTGCAACACATTACCCGGGTACATTAATCGCGCCACCATCACTGACGAGTACGACTTGAAAGAGGCGATTGGCAAGGGTAGTTACAGTGTCGTCTATCGTGCCGTGCACAAGGGTACGAGAACCGAATACGCCGTGAAGGTAAGCTATAATCGGGCGCCGCATGAGCTCGCGGCGGTTGTATTATATGCCGCAGACATTAATGCTGATATTACGTCTCTCGGAGACCACTCTCACTCTCTCTCTCTCTCTCTCTTCTCTCGCTCTCACTATACATACATATCCAGATCTGGTCTCAACTTATCTCATCTATATCCTTTTGTGATTAAGAATCTCTAATCCCCCCTTCGCCAATCTGCGTTGGCTCCGCAGTCGTCTGGAAAACAAAACCGTCACCGAAAATATTGTAAAAAATATTCTCCAAGCAAATATTTAATTTTATATCTGATCCAAACTCAACCTCTCCACGCCCGAAATCTATATTCACCCGTTTGGCCATAATTTATACATATATCCATTTATCTATATCAATTAATCACCTATCTATCTATCTATCTATCTATCTATCTTTGAAACTCTATTTCTTCATGTGCGTGTGTGTGTGTGTGTGCGCGCGCGCGCGCGTGCGTGCGTGCGTGCGTGTGTGTGTGTTTTGATAACGCAGGTGATCGACAAGTCAAAGAGGGACCCTTCCGAGGAGATCGAAATATTGTTGCGGTACGGAAGGCATCCTCACATAGTGTCGTTGCGTTCGGTTCACGAGGATGAAGGAAGGGTATACCTTGTACTCGAACTATTGCGGGGCGGCGAGTTGTTGGATCGTATTTTGGAGCGGCGAAACCTCACGGAGAGAGAAGCTGCCGAGGTGACGCACACGATCGCGGGCGTGGTGCACTACCTCCACGAGAACGGGGTACATATATATGGAAAAATACGCGCTGCATATGTAGAAAAAATCTAGTCCACTGGCGTATATATCATTGAAATTACAGGTAGTTCACAGAGATTTGAAACCGTCCAACATATTGTACGCGAAGGAGGATAGCGATCCCACGTCTCTGTGCATATGTGACCTAGGTTTCGCCAAGCAACTACGGGCCGAAAACGGTCTCTTGATGACACCCTGCTACACGGCAAACTTCGTGGCGCCCGAAGTACTCAAACGACAGGGTTACGACGCCGCGTGCGACATATGGTCGCTAGGTGTACTCCTTTATATAATGCTGTCCGGGTACGTTATGGTAATATATTCACGTACTCCTATACGTCGGACCGTATAGCGTACTTCAAGTACTTTATACACCCGTCGAGGAGCCGTCTGATCCCTTCTAATCTCATGTCGATTGACAAACGACCGTACCGACGTTCCAGGTGCATCCCGTTCGACAACAGTCCGGGGGATAGCGCCAGAGAGATCCTCGATCGTATAGGCCCGGGGCTGGTTGACGTTGAGACCGGAGCATGGACCGTCGTGTCGAGCGAGGCCAAGGAGCTAGTCCGAAGGATGCTCCACTTGGATCCTGCTAAGCGGCCTACAGCCTCTGGCATACTTCAGTATCCCTGGATAGCTAACCGTCACAGGCTTCCCTACAAAGTATTGCCACCCGTGACCAGGGACCTCCGCACTCTGAAGGTCCGCGCTTTGAGACGTACACAGGCGGCCGTGACGCACGAAACATGACAATTACCAGCAAATTTTTATGTTCCAG
This sequence comes from Macrophya annulata, assembly GCA_963924015.1. NCBI lineage: Eukaryota > Metazoa > Arthropoda > Insecta > Hymenoptera > Tenthredinidae > Macrophya > Macrophya annulata. The sequence continues at coordinate 15,222 of OZ001264.1, read as the reverse complement.
AGTGCCGTAGCAGCGACCTATAAAGCCATATCCAGCAGCCCTCGATCACCACATATCGGCCCTATTGTTCTTTCCGAACTCGCGCGCCGACGAACCCAGGCAAAACCGGTGGCGGCGACCGGTGTCGGTGGCGCTAAAAAATAATGACATTATATTATTATAATTTGTCGGTTATTGTACGTATATTTTGGAAGAAAAAAAAAAGTGAATAATAATAAAAGAAAAAGAAAAAAAAAAAAAGAAAAATAATAATAAATAAATAAAAAGACGCAAACCAATCAACTGAATAAAATTCCCTGACTGATGCACTACGTATAAAGTAAGAGTGAAGTAAATAATAATGTAAAAACTGCAGACATTTCCGCAAGCACGTGCGTAGACACGCAGGTTATCGGAAGTCTATGTAGGTATATGTATAGCGCGAAAAAAAGAAGCGGGTACAGTGAGGATATTGGACGGATAAAGTGAAGTAAGTCGATAATTGTAATGTAAAGAGGGCAGGGGAAATGAAATGAGGCAGAGCGAACAAACAAACAAACAAACAAAGCAAACAAGAATAGGATAAAAAAAAAAATGAAGCGCGAAGAAATAAAATAAAATGAAATACATAAAATATAAACGTAAATCGAAATGGAATCTGATATGGAGCAAAAATGTCATAATATACATATGATAGACTTTGAATAAGGAAAGTCGACGGACAGACGTACGTATTGCCAAACAACTCTGGACAACAGTTGTCCAACTTAAGTCAGAGGTAACTTTTTTTTAGTTTAATTTGTTTTTTTAAATGAGTCATACGAAGATTATAAACAACAGATCGGAAGGATTCGTTCGAATAGTTGCTTACTAATTGAGAAGAATGAATTTCTTCACATGTAGGTAAGTAAAGAATTACGACGCTACTATCTGCATGAAGATAATCGTCTTATTCGAGAATTTTTAACACAGACGACGAAATGATAGAATGAAAAAGATGAGGTATTTGATTTGGATAATTTGAGTAATAATAATTGGAAGTTATGAACATAAAAACACGTCTCGACGTTTTGAATTTACATTTTACAAATTGAAATTGAAATTTAATATTTCTTGTCGCTTCGACGAAACATTGATAAATGGATACACATTTTTGTTCTTATGTCTGAAGATTAATTTTGAATCATAATTAAAAGGGGAATTGAAAAATAAAAAAATGTCAATCAAGTTTATGAGGGAGATATAGTTATAAATATGTAAGTGTGAAAGTAGGATCGAACACCAAATATCTCGTACCTGTGAACGAAAAAGGAAAGAAAAAAAAAAACTGAGTCGAAAAACTAGAATGGCTGAGCATAGAATTATCTTTTTCGATACAACAATAACATCAGCAATGCAAAAATTTAATAGATTCTAATGTATAAATTTCATTCATTCGAATACTACTATGAGATTCGATCATTCGGTTAAAAAGTTAATATTTTAGTAAGTTGAGTACAGATTATAGAAACCAGAATCACCCATCAACTGAACCGACTTATATCTGTCATTCATCGATCGACATGAACGTTGAACTCGTCATGCAATACGAAGGCGAGATTGATGTAAAAAATCAAAGAACACACGAAGAAGAATCATACGTTTAGGGAATAGTTATTGAAAAATTAATGCGAGACTCAAAAAAAAATTATAGGCTCAAATATTGGGTTAAATTAATTACGCATGCTTTAGACACGAAACTACTGATTGACTGTCTACTTATTATGAAGTTGATAATTCGTTGGGGCCGTGCGCAGCGTAACTTTAATAATATTCGCGGGATCAGATGAAGACGACTTTATCTCCCGAACCATTGGTCCAGGAAATAAGTGGAACCAGGAAATAATATCCTGCGAAGAAACAAATTTTCTATCCATTAATTTTTATTCGTTTTCTCGAAAACCAATTGAGATAGAGATCTGCAACTTTCAGGATCTTGGTATCTCATCAAGACCTACATATCCTCAAAGCATGATAAAAATATCTTTCCGGGGCCGATTCACCATTTCTATCCCCCTATGGCCTTCTAGCTCTTTCAACGGGAACACGTACCGCAAGGTAATATTTTTTATTCAAGTTTTTTTCAGTAATTGTTCGGTTTATTGACGAGTCCTCGTATACTCGTCCGTTCGGTCAATTTACAGAATGAAATCTAGGAATACTCTACAAGGAAAATACCTGTATCGTTTTTCTCATTCTTCTCGAAAGTTAGATTTACCAATTAAGAGTAATCAACCCCTGACAGGTCCACATGATTTTTACTGCACTTGACAGGGGTAGACTGACCCGAAAAGGGACGGCGATCTTCAAATAAGAATTGTGACGCTTGTAATAATCGTAGAAAGTTTTTTCTTCTTTCAGACATTCACCGCATCCATACGAAAATACGTTTTTTATAACGATATACCAAAATAATATGTACTTTTATAACTATTTTCGAATACAAATATCTAAATATAATCCATACTTACATTTTGGGATAGTCAGATCAATTCAAAAGTTGATAAGAAAAAAAAATACTCAATTTGGTGAAACCAAAAATGTTCACGATACTGGTACACTGTTTCTAATTGGGTCATCAAAAAATAAAGATGTAGGTTGTAACGTCGTAAAGTTGCTCAATAATTACTTTTATTCATTATTAATAATTATTACTTATTATATTTAACCTGAGCATTGTATGAATAAATTTATTTATTGACGCGGAGCCTCTATTTTCTCAAGGCGCTTACGGGCTTATATTTGAGATGTATGGGAGAGGGATGATTTAATTCAGGTAAATACGGAACAAATAATAATATAAATAAATATTTATCGAATAAAAGGAATGCGTGAATTATGCAAGCAACTTATGTTTAAATTATTCTGTTATAAGCTTTTTATGCGTATAAATCTACTTATAAGCAAGTGTGTAACTTATATTGATAAATTATAATATGACTGATGTAATACAGCATTTAAAGTATACGAGACAGAATTGGATATTTAAAGTAAATGGAATATATATGTATGTATAAAACAAAGAGTCTGAGGCAAAGCTCTCGAATATATGTATACAAGTTATGGAGAGATCGGGCTCATACCTTGTAAGTTGAATACAGTAGACTCCCGTTAAGTGCTCATGCTCGGGGCTGTAGACAGCCTAAATTCGGAGAAATGCGCACTTAAATGGAGCCTCCACTACGCTTACTAGTTCTCGGAAATACTACACAGTATAATCGAACTAACAAAAGAATAGGCGGCTGAAACCACATCACCCATAAAAAGACGGCGCGAGAGTGGGGGGGATCTGTCGATTCTGTGAAATATGCCGAAAACGTAGAAATTTCACGAAAGCGAGTACTTAACGGGGGAACACTTAACGGGAGTCTACTTGTATTATGTTTGTGAAAATCAAATAAAAATCGATCGATTCTTATAAAAAGATACATCGGATCTGACAGACCAGTTGCGCGCCACTGGCGAGTCTCACCAACGATCTTGCAAAAAAGCCAAAGAATTGTTATGTATTGTTGTAGACAGTATAGTGTTACAGTCAGTTCATGATCCAGACGGTAACCAGCGAGTTACAACAATCGTAACAAATCGATGTATAGTGATTTCTGATCGAAACAACGGAAGGCAGGCTTCATGAGCAAACCGAAAAATAACTTTGATAGCGGGAAAGACTTTTGCATGGGGCCTCGTTGGTACCTAGTCAACGGGGTACCAGCGCAAACCTGCAGATGGCGCCACGAGTTTCTGTGATTATGCGTTCAGACTTCATCTCCCGAACCATTGGTCCTAGAGAAAAATGACCCAATGAATTTACATCTCTTTTAACGTCCTCTACAACTCTGAATTTTTTCAGAATTTTATCTCGCGAAAAATTGCGATTTCCGAACTTGCATAATATTCGCGGGATCAGATTCGGACGACTTTATCTCCCGAACCATTGGTCCTGGAAAAAAATGACCCAATGAATTTTCATCTCTTTTAACGTCCTCTACAACTCTGAATTTTTTCAGAATTTTATCTCGCCAAACATTCGATTTCCGAACTTGCATAATATTCGCGGGATCAGATTCGGACGACTTTCACTTCCGAACCGTTGGTCCAGGAAAAAAGACACCGGATGAATCTCCATCTCTTTCAATGTCCTCTACAACTCTGAATTTTTTCAGAATTTGATTTCGAAAATATTTGCGATTTTGGATCTCTGAAAATATTTGCGGGATCAGATACCGACGACTCTATCTCTCGAACCGTTGGTCCAGGAAATGATCGACTACTTCATAAGACTCTATATCCTATTAAATGCTGCAAGCTGCCGCAACAGCTGAATCGAGTTGCCGCAGCAGCGGCCGCAAGCTGCCAAAGGCGGCCACAAGCTGCTGATGTTGCAAGCTGCCAGAGGCTGCCACAAGCAGCTGATGTCGCAACGGGCAATGGCAGCTGCCGCAGCGGATTCTGCGAGCCCTGGCAAGCTGCCGCAAGCACCCAGAGGTTGCCACAAGCGGCTGATGTCGCAACGGGCCGTTGCGGTTGCCGCAGCAGATTCCGCGAGCCCTGGCAAGCTGCCTCAAGCTGCCAGAGGTTGCCACAAGCGGCTGATGTCGCAACGGGCCGTGGCAGCAGCCGCAGCAGATTCCGCGAGCCCTGGCAAGCTGCCTCAAGCTGCCAGAGGTTGCCACAAGCGGCTGATGTCGCAACGGGCCGTTGCGGTTGCCGCAGCAGATTCCGCGAGCCCTGGCAAGCTGCAGCAAGCTGCCAGCGGTTGCTACAAGCGGCTGATGTCGCAACGGGCCGTGGCAGCTGCCGCAGCAGATTCCGCGAGCCCTGACAAGCAGCCGCGGCAGCTGCCGCAAGCTGCCGGATGCCGCCACAAGCAGCTGATGTCGCAACGGGCCAAATAGTGTCAATTAGGTCAGGATTTCGCAATTCCTGACCCAATTAGGTCCGGATTTCGGAATTCCTGACCTAATTAGGTCAGGATTCCGCGATTCTTAACTCAAATAGGTCAGGATTTCGAAATTCCCAACCCAATCAGCTCAGGATTTCGCGATTCCTAACCCATTTAGGTCAGGATTTCATGATTTCCAACCCAATCAGGTCAGGATCTCGCGATTCCCAACCCTATTAGGTCAGGAATTTCGAAATGACCTGTTCCTGACACAATTAGGTGAGGAAATCGCAATTCCTAATCTAACCTAACCTAAGTAGAACGATCTCGAAAAATTCTCTTCTAACCTAACCGATTGCGGTCAGGATAGCGATCAGGATTGCGGTCAGGATTTCGGTCAGGATTGCGGTCAGGATTTCGGTCAGGATTGCGGTCAGGATTTCGGTCAGGAATGCGGTGAGGATATCGGTCAGGAATGCGGTCAGGATTTCGGTCAGGATTTCGGTCACGATTTCGGTCAGGAATGCTTCGGTCAGCTTCGGTCAGGAATGCTTCGGTCAGGATTGCGGTCAGGAATGTTTCGGTCAGGAATGCGGTCAGGAATGCTTCGGTCAGGAATGCTTCGGTCAGCTCCGGTCAGGAACGCTTCGGTCAGCTTCGGTCAGGAATGCTTCGGTCAGGATTGCTTCGGTCAGGAATGCTTCGGTCAGGATTGCTTCGGTCAGGATTGCGGTCAGGAATGCTTCGGTCAGGATTGCGGTCAGGAATGCTTCGGTCAGGAATGCTTCGGTCAGCTCCGGTCAGGAACGCTTCGGTCAGCTTCGGTCAGGAATGCTTCGGTCAGGAATGCTTCGGTCAGGATTGCGGTCAGGAATGCGGTCAGGAATGCTTCGGTCAGGATTTCGGTCAGGATTGCTTCGGTCAGGAATGCTTCGGTCAGGGATGCTCCGGTCAGGATTGCTTCGGTCAGGATTGCTTCGGTCAGGATTGCTTCGGTCAGGAATGCTTCGGTCAGGGATGCTTCGGTCAGGAATGCTTCGGTCAGGATTGCTTCGGTCAGGATTGCTTCGGTCAGGATTGCGGTCAGGAATGCTTCGGTCAGCTTCGGTCAGCTTCGGTCAGGATTGCTTCGGTCAGGATTGCGGTCAGAAATGCTTCGGTCAGGATTGCGGTCAGGAATGCTTCGGTCAGGAATGCTTCGGTCAGGAATGCTTCGGTCAGGATTGCTTCGGTCAGAATTGCGGTCAGGAATGCTTCGGTCAGGAATGCTTCGGTCAGGATTGCTTCGGTCAGGATTGCGGTCAGGAATGCTTCGGTCAGGATTGCGGTCAGGAATGCGGTCAGGAATGCTTCGGTCAGGAATGCTTCGGTCAGAATTGCGGTCAGGATTTCGGTCAGGAATGCTTCGGTCAGGATCGCTTCGGTCAGGATTGCGGTCAGGAATGCTTCGGTCAGGATTGCGGTCAGGATCGCTTCAGTCAGGATTGCGGTCAGGAATGCTTCGGTCAGGATTGCGGTCAGGAATGCTTCGGTCAGGATTGCGGTCAGGATCGCTTCCGTCAGGATTGCGGTCAGGAATGCTTCGGTCAGGATTGCGGTCAGGAATGCTTCGGTCAGGATTGCTTCGGTCAGGATTGCTTCGGTCAGGAATGCTTCGGTCAGGAATGCTTCGGTCAGGAATGCTTCGGTCAGGATTGCTTCGGTCAGGATTGCTTCGGTCAGGATTGCTTCGGTCAGGAATGCTTCGGTCAGGGATGCTTCGGTCAGGAATGCTTCGGTCAGGATTGCTTCGGTCAGGATTGCTTCGGTCAGGATTGCGGTCAGGAATGCTTCGGTCAGCTTCGGTCAGGATTGCTTCGGTCAGGATTTCGGTCAGAAATGCTTCGGTCAGGATTGCGGTCAGGAATGCTTCGGTCAGGGATGCTCCGGTCAGGATTGCTTCGGTCAGGATTGCTTCGGTCAGGATTGCTTCGGTCAGGAATGCTTCGGTCAGGGATGCTTCGGTCAGGAATGCTTCGGTCAGGATTGCTTCGGTCAGGATTGCTTCGGTCAGGATTGCGGTCAGGAATGCTTCGGTCAGCTTCGGTCAGCTTCGGTCAGGATTGCTTCGGTCAGGATTGCGGTCAGAAATGCTTCGGTCAGGATTGCGGTCAGGAATGCTTCGGTCAGGAATGCTTCGGTCAGGAATGCTTCGGTCAGGATTGCTTCGGTCAGAATTGCGGTCAGGAATGCTTCGGTCAGGAATGCTTCGGTCAGGATTGCTTCGGTCAGGATTGCGGTCAGGAATGCTTCGGTCAGGATTGCGGTCAGGAATGCGGTCAGGAATGCTTCGGTCAGGAATGCTTCGGTCAGAATTGCGGTCAGGATTTCGGTCAGGAATGCTTCGGTCAGGATCGCTTCGGTCAGGATTGCGGTCAGGAATGCTTCGGTCAGGATTGCGGTCAGGAATGCTTCGGTCAGGATTGCGGTCAGGAATGCTTCGGTCAGGAATGCTTCGGTCAGCTCCGGTCAGGAACGCTTCGGTCAGCTTCGGTCAGGAATGCTTCGGTCAGGAATGCTTCGGTCAGGATTGCGGTCAGGAATGCGGTCAGGAATGCTTCGGTCAGGATTTCGGTCAGGATTGCTTCGGTCAGGAATGCTTCGGTCAGGGATGCTCCGGTCAGGATTGCTTCAGTCAGGATTGCTTCGGTCAGGATTGCTTCGGTCAGGAATGCTTCGGTCAGGGATGCTTCGGTCAGGAATGCTTCGGTCAGGATTGCTTCGGTCAGGATTGCTTCGGTCAGGATTGCGGTCAGGAATGCTTCGGTCAGCTTCGGTCAGCTTCGGTCAGGATTGCTTCGGTCAGGATTGCGGTCAGAAATGCTTCGGTCAGGATTGCGGTCAGGAATGCTTCGGTCAGGAATGCTTCGGTCAGGAATGCTTCGGTCAGGATTGCTTCGGTCAGAATTGCGGTCAGGAATGCTTCGGTCAGGAATGCTTCGGTCAGGATTGCTTCGGTCAGGATTGCGGTCAGGAATGCTTCGGTCAGGATTGCGGTCAGGAATGCGGTCAGGAATGCTTCGGTCAGGAATGCTTCGGTCAGAATTGCGGTCAGGATTTCGGTCAGGAATGCTTCGGTCAGGATCGCTTCGGTCAGGATTGCGGTCAGGAATGCTTCGGTCAGGATTGCGGTCAGGATCGCTTCAGTCAGGATTGCGGTCAGGAATGCTTCGGTCAGGATTGCGGTCAGGAATGCTTCGGTCAGGATTGCGGTCAGGATCGCTTCCGTCAGGATTGCGGTCAGGAATGCTTCGGTCAGGATTGCGGTCAGGAATGCTTCGGTCAGGATTGCTTCGGTCAGGATTGCTTCGGTCAGGAATGCTTCGGTCAGGAATGCTTCGGTCAGGAATGCTTCGGTCAGGATTGCTTCGGTCAGGATTGCTTCGGTCAGGATTGCTTCGGTCAGGAATGCTTCGGTCAGGGATGCTTCGGTCAGGAATGCTTCGGTCAGGATTGCTTCGGTCAGGATTGCTTCGGTCAGGATTGCGGTCAGGAATGCTTCGGTCAGCTTCGGTCAGGATTGCTTCGGTCAGGATTTCGGTCAGAAATGCTTCGGTCAGGATTGCGGTCAGGAATGCTTCGGTCAGGGATGCTCCGGTCAGGATTGCTTCGGTCAGGATTGCTTCGGTCAGGATTGCTTCGGTCAGGAATGCTTCGGTCAGGGATGCTTCGGTCAGGAATGCTTCGGTCAGGATTGCTTCGGTCAGGATTGCTTCGGTCAGGATTGCTTCGGTCAGGATTGCGGTCAGGAATGCTTCGGTCAGCTTCGGTCAGCTTCGGTCAGGATTGCTTCGGTCAGGATTGCGGTCAGAAATGCTTCGGTCAGGATTGCGGTCAGGAATGCTTCGGTCAGGAATGCTTCGGTCAGGAATGCTTCGGTCAGGATTGCTTCGGTCAGAATTGCGGTCAGGAATGCTTCGGTCAGGAATGCTTCGGTCAGGATTGCTTCGGTCAGGATTGCGGTCAGGAATGCTTCGGTCAGGATTGCGGTCAGGAATGCGGTCAGGAATGCTTCGGTCAGGAATGCTTCGGTCAGAATTGCGGTCAGGATTTCGGTCAGGAATGCTTCGGTCAGGATCGCTTCGGTCAGGATTGCGGTCAGGAATGCTTCGGTCAGGATTGCGGTCAGGATCGCTTCAGTCAGGATTGCGGTCAGGAATGCTTCGGTCAGGATTGCGGTCAGGAATGCTTCGGTCAGGATTGCGGTCAGGATCGCTTCCGTCAGGATTGCGGTCAGGAATGCTTCGGTCAGGATTGCGGTCAGGAATGCTTCGGTCAGGATTGCTTCGGTCAGGATTGCTTCGGTCAGGAATGCTTCGGTCAGGAATGCTTCGGTCAGGAATGCTTCGGTCAGGATTGCTTCGGTCAGGATTGCTTCGGTCAGGATTGCTTCGGTCAGGAATGCTTCGGTCAGGGATGCTTCGGTCAGGAATGCTTCGGTCAGGATTGCTTCGGTCAGGATTGCTTCGGTCAGGATTGCGGTCAGGAATGCTTCGGTCAGCTTCGGTCAGGATTGCTTCGGTCAGGATTTCGGTCAGAAATGCTTCGGTCAGGATTGCGGTCAGGAATGCTTCGGTCAGGAATGCTTCGGTCAGGGATGCTTCGGTCAGGAATGCTTCGGTCAGGATTGCTTCGGTCAGGATTGCTTCGGTCAGGATTGCGGTCAGGAATGCTTCGGTCAGCTTCGGTCAGCTTCGGTCAGGATTGCTTCGGTCAGGATTGCGGTCAGAAATGCTTCGGTCAGGATTGCGGTCAGGAATGCTTCGGTCAGGAATGCTTCGGTCAGGAATGCTTCGGTCAGGATTGCTTCGGTCAGAATTGCGGTCAGGAATGCTTCGGTCAGGAATGCTTCGGTCAGGATTGCTTCGGTCAGGATTGCGGTCAGGAATGCTTCGGTCAGGATTGCGGTCAGGAATGCGGTCAGGAATGCTTCGGTCAGGAATGCTTCGGTCAGAATTGCGGTCAGGATTTCGGTCAGGAATGCTTCGGTCAGGATCGCTTCGGTCAGGATTGCGGTCAGGAATGCTTCGGTCAGGATTGCGGTCAGGATCGCTTCAGTCAGGATTGCGGTCAGGAATGCTTCGGTCAGGATTGCGGTCAGGAATGCTTCGGTCAGGATTGCGGTCAGGATCGCTTCCGTCAGGATTGCGGTCAGGAATGCTTCGGTCAGGATTGCGGTCAGGAATGCTTCGGTCAGGATTGCTTCGGTCAGGATTGCTTCGGTCAGGAATGCTTCGGTCAGGAATGCTTCGGTCAGGAATGCTTCGGTCAGGATTGCTTCGGTCAGGATTGCTTCGGTCAGGATTGCTTCGGTCAGGAATGCTTCGGTCAGGGATGCTTCGGTCAGGAATGCTTCGGTCAGGATTGCTTCGGTCAGGATTGCTTCGGTCAGGATTGCGGTCAGGAATGCTTCGGTCAGCTTCGGTCAGGATTGCTTCGGTCAGGATTTCGGTCAGAAATGCTTCGGTCAGGATTGCGGTCAGGAATGCTTCGGTCAGGATTGCTTCGGTCAGAATTGCGGTCAGGAATGCTTCGGTCAGGAATGCTTCGGTCAGGATTGCTTCGGTCAGGATTGCGGTCAGGAATGCTTCGGTCAGGATTGCGGTCAGGAATGCGGTCAGGAATGCTTCGGTCAGGAATGCTTCGGTCAGGAATGCTTCGGTCAGGAATGCTTCGGTCAGAATTGCGGTCAGGATTTCGGTCAGGAATGCTTCGGTCAGGATCGCTTCGGTCAGGATTGCGGTCAGGAATGCTTCGGTCAGGATTGCGGTCAGGAATGCGGTCAGGAATGCTTCGGTCAGGAATGCTTCGGTCAGGAATGCTTCGGTCAGGAATGCTTCGGTCAGAATTGCGGTCAGGATTTCGGTCAGGAATGCTTCGGTCAGGATCGCTTCGGTCAGGATTGCGGTCAGGAATGCTTCGGTCAGGATTGCGGTCAGGATCGCTTCAGTCAGGATTGCGGTCAGGAATGCTTCGGTCAGCTTCGGTCAGCTTCGGTCAGGATTGCTTCGGTCAGGATTGCGGTCAGAAATGCTTCGGTCAGGATTGCGGTCAGGAATGCTTCGGTCAGGAATGCTTCGGTCAGGAATGCTTCGGTCAGGATTGCTTCGGTCAGAATTGCGGTCAGGAATGCTTCGGTCAGGAATGCTTCGGTCAGGATTGCTTCGGTCAGGATTGCGGTCAGGAATGCTTCGGTCAGGATCTCGGTCAGGAATGCGGTCAGGAATGCTTCGGTCAGGAATGCTTCGGTCAGAATTGCGGTCAGGATTTCGGTCAGGAATGCTTCGGTCAGGATCGCTTCGGTCAGGATTGCGGTCAGGAATGCTTCGGTCAGGATTGCGGTCAGGATCGCTTCAGTCAGGATTGCGGTCAGGAATGCTTCGGTCAGGATTGCGGTCAGGAATGCTTCGGTCAGGATTGCGGTCAGGATCGCTTCCGTCAGGATTGCGGTCAGGAATGCTTCGGTCAGGATTGCGGTCAGGAATGCTTCGGTCAGGATTGCTTCGGTCAGGATTGCTTCGGTCAGGAATGCTTCGGTCAGGAATGCTTCGGTCAGGAATGCTTCGGTCAGGATTGCTTCGGTCAGGATTGCTTCGGTCAGGATTGCTTCGGTCAGGAATGCTTCGGTCAGGGATGCTTCGGTCAGGAATGCTTCGGTCAGGATTGCTTCGGTCAGGATTGCTTCGGTCAGGATTGCGGTCAGGAATGCTTCGGTCAGCTTCGGTCAGGATTGCTTCGGTCAGGATTTCGGTCAGAAATGCTTCGGTCAGGATTGCGGTCAGGAATGCTTCGGTCAGGGATGCTCCGGTCAGGATTGCTTCGGTCAGGATTGCTTCGGTCAGGATTGCTTCGGTCAGGAATGCTTCGGTCAGGGATGCTTCGGTCAGGAATGCTTCGGTCAGGATTGCTTCGGTCAGGATTGCTTCGGTCAGGATTGCGGTCAGGAATGCTTCGGTCAGCTTCGGTCAGCTTCGGTCAGGATTGCTTCGGTCAGGATTGCGGTCAGAAATGCTTCGGTCAGGATTGCGGTCAGGAATGCTTCGGTCAGGAATGCTTCGGTCAGGAATGCTTCGGTCAGGATTGCTTCGGTCAGAATTGCGGTCAGGAATGCTTCGGTCAGGAATGCTTCGGTCAGGATTGCTTCGGTCAGGATTGCGGTCAGGAATGCTTCGGTCAGGATTGCGGTCAGGAATGCGGTCAGGAATGCTTCGGTCAGGAATGCTTCGGTCAGAATTGCGGTCAGGATTTCGGTCAGGAATGCTTCGGTCAGGATCGCTTCGGTCAGGATTGCGGTCAGGAATGCTTCGGTCAGGATTGCGGTCAGGATCGCTTCAGTCAGGATTGCGGTCAGGAATGCTTCGGTCAGGATTGCGGTCAGGAATGCTTCGGTCAGGATTGCGGTCAGGATCGCTTCCGTCAGGATTGCGGTCAGGAATGCTTCGGTCAGGATTGCGGTCAGGAATGCTTCGGTCAGGATTGCTTCGGTCAGGATTGCTTCGGTCAGGAATGCTTCGGTCAGGAATGCTTCGGTCAGGAATGCTTCGGTCAGGATTGCTTCGGTCAGGATTGCTTCGGTCAGGATTGCTTCGGTCAGGAATGCTTCGGTCAGGGATGCTTCGGTCAGGAATGCTTCGGTCAGGATTGCTTCGGTCAGGATTGCTTCGGTCAGGATTGCGGTCAGGAATGCTTCGGTCAGCTTCGGTCAGGATTGCTTCGGTCAGGATTTCGGTCAGAAATGCTTCGGTCAGGATTGCGGTCAGGAATGCTTCGGTCAGGATTAGGTTAGGTTAGGTTAGGTTAGGTTAGGTTAGGTTAGGTTAGGTTAGGTTAGGTTAGGTTAGGTTAGGTTAGGTTAGGTTAGGTTAGGTTAGGTTAGGTTAGGTTAGGTTAGGTTAGGTTAGGTTAGGTTAGGTTAGGTTAGGTTAGGTTAGGTTAGGTTAGGTTAGGTTAGGTTAGGTTAGGTTAGGTTAGGTTAGGTTAGGTTAGGTTAGGTTAGGTTAGGTTAGGTTAGGTTAGGTTAGGTTAGGTTAGGTTAGGTTAGGTTAGGTTAGGTTAGGTTAGGTTAGGTTAGGTTAGGTTAGGTTAGGTTAGGTTAGGTTAGGTTAGGTTAGGTTAGGTTAGGTTAGGTTAGGTTAGGTTAGGTTAGGTTAGGTTAGGTTAGGTTAGGTTAGGTTAGGTTAGGTTAGGTTAGGTTAGGTTAGGTTAGGTTAGGTTAGGTTAGGTTAGGTTAGGTTAGGTTAGGTTAGGTTAGGTTAGGTTAGGTTAGGTTAGGTTAGGTTAGGTTAGGTTAGGTTAGGTTAGGTTAGGTTAGGTTAGGTTAGGTTAGGTTAGGTTAGGTTAGGTTAGGTTAGGTTAGGTTAGGTTAGGTTAGGTTAGGTTAGGTTAGGTTAGGTTAGGTTAGGTTAGGTTAGGTTAGGTTAGGTTAGGTTAGGTTAGGTTAGGTTAGGTTAGGTTAGGTTAGGTTAGGTTAGGTTAGGTTAGGTTAGGTTAGGTTAGGTTAGGTTAGGTTAGGTTAGGTTAGGTTAGGTTAGGTTAGGTTAGGTTAGGTTAGGTTAGGTTAGGTTAGGTTAGGTTAGGTTAGGTTAGGTTAGGTTAGGTTAGGTTAGGTTAGGTTAGGTTAGGTTAGGTTAGGTTAGGTTAGGTTAGGTTAGGTTAGGTTAGGTTAGGTTAGGTTAGGTTAGGTTAGGTTAGGTTAGGTTAGGTTAGGTTAGGTTAGGTTAGGTTAGGTTAGGTTAGGTTAGGTTAGGTTAGGTTAGGTTAGGTTAGGTTAGGTTAGGTTAGGTTAGGTTAGGTTAGGTTAGGTTAGGTTAGGTTAGGTTAGGTTAGGTTAGGTTAGGTTAGGTTAGGTTAGGTTAGGTTAGGTTAGGTTAGGTTAGGTTAGGTTAGGTTAGGTTAGGTTAGGTTAGGTTAGGTTAGGTTAGGTTAGGTTAGGTTAGGTTAGGTTAGGTTAGGTTAGGTTAGGTTAGGTTAGGTTAGGTTAGGTTAGGTTAGGTTAGGTTAGGTTAGGTTAGGTTAGGTTAGGTTAGGTTAGGTTAGGTTAGGTTAGGTTAGGTTAGGTTAGGTTAGGTTAGGTTAGGTTAGGTTAGGTTAGGTTAGGTTAGGTTAGGTTAGGTTAGGTTAGGTTAGGTTAGGTTAGGTTAGGTTAGGTTAGGTTAGGTTAGGTTAGGTTAGGTTAGGTTAGGTTAGGTTAGGTTAGGTTAGGTTAGGTTAGGTTAGGTTAGGTTAGGTTAGGTTAGGTTAGGTTAGGTTAGGTTAGGTTAGGTTAGGTTAGGTTAGGTTAGGTTAGGTTAGGTTAGGTTAGGTTAGGTTAGGTTAGGTTAGGTTAGGTTAGGTTAGGTTAGGTTAGGTTAGGTTAGGTTAGGTTAGGTTAGGTTAGGTTAGGTTAGGTTAGGTTAGGTTAGGTTAGGTTAGGTTAGGTTAGGTTAGGTTAGGTTAGGTTAGGTTAGGTTAGGTTAGGTTAGGTTAGGTTAGGTTAGGTTAGGTTAGGTTAGGTTAGGTTAGGTTAGGTTAGGTTAGGTTAGGTTAGGTTAGGTTAGGTTAGGTTAGGTTAGGTTAGGTTAGGTTAGGTTAGGTTAGGTTAGGTTAGGTTAGGTTAGGTTAGGTTAGGTTAGGTTAGGTTAGGTTAGGTTAGGTTAGGTTAGGTTAGGTTAGGTTAGGTTAGGTTAGGTTAGGTTAGGTTAGGTTAGGTTAGGTTAGGTTAGGTTAGGTTAGGTTAGGTTAGGTTAGGTTAGGTTAGGTTAGGTTAGGTTAGGTTAGGTTAGGTTAGGTTAGGTTAGGTTAGGTTAGGTTAGGTTAGGTTAGGTTAGGTTAGGTTAGGTTAGGTTAGGTTAGGTTAGGTTAGGTTAGGTTAGGTTAGGTTAGGTTAGGTTAGGTTAGGTTAGGTTAGGTTAGGTTAGGTTAGGTTAGGTTAGGTTAGGTTAGGTTAGGTTAGGTTAGGTTAGGTTAGGTTAGGTTAGGTTAGGTTAGGTTAGGTTAGGTTAGGTTAGGTTAGGTTAGGTTAGGTTAGGTTAGGTTAGGTTAGGTTAGGTTAGGTTAGGTTAGGTTAGGTTAGGTTAGGTTAGGTTAGGTTAGGTTAGGTTAGGTTAGGTTAGGTTAGGTTAGGTTAGGTTAGGTTAGGTTAGGTTAGGTTAGGTTAGGTTAGGTTAGGTTAGGTTAGGTTAGGTTAGGTTAGGTTAGGTTAGGTTAGGTTAGGTTAGGTTAGGTTAGGTTAGGTTAGGTTAGGTTAGGTTAGGTTAGGTTAGGTTAGGTTAGGTTAGGTTAGGTTAGGTTAGGTTAGGTTAGGT